>JAEMWC010000024.1:1262500-1420000 GCA_016490735.1 Pachyseris speciosa
TATGAACAGTGTGCATCACCTGTGCTAACCAGGCATGTCACAACCTAATTTCTGTTATGAAATTCGGTATTAAGCACATAGTCTTCATCATCTGTCATTGTCATCATCATTATATCCTTTATTTTAACATGGTATTTAGCACATTTTTGTTAATTGTTGAGGTGTATTTCTTAGTTTGGAAGCAAAGCCATGGTAGCTTTTTATACAGACTGTAATCTACTGAACTTTTATTTCTTTCACTGGCCCAACATTTTGTATTTAATTTTTAGTTCCTTTTGCAAGTAATTGACGTGCTTAAACCCAAAATACAGACACTGATGGAGAAGTGTAACACAGTAAGTGTGTCTTGATGTTCTATCAAATTCTCACAGGTAATGCTGTATGTTGGATAAACAAAATGTTCATGAGCTTGTTGCGGTCACCTTATGGAACACAATGTAACATTTAGCAATGGGAATATACCAGTTATGTGCTTATTGTCTGGTACTTACTGGAATTACTTCAGAAAACTATTGATCACATACATGAAGCAGTTAAAAAATTTAATACTGATCATGGCTTCGATGTTTGGTAATACCTCAGAAAACTGCTGATCGCATAGCAGTTAAAAAAACTTAATGCTGATCATGGGTTCTATTTTGGTAATACTAACTGCTGATCGCATAGCAGTTAAAAAATACTGATCATGGGTTCTATTATGGTAATACTTGAGAAAACTGCTGATTGCTTAGCAGTTAAAAAATACTGATTATAAGTTCTATTTATGTTAAGGTTAAGATGTGGATTCAGTTGTTGATACCCAGAATAGAAGATGGAAACAACTTTGGTGTCTCCATCCAGGTACACAATTCTCACACAATGAAATTCTTAATATTGAAGACCTTAGCCTATGTTCAGCCAAATGACTTTAGAGGTTTTTTGTGATGGAATAGCTCATGTTTGGTGCAGTAGAGGTTATCACCGGAAGACGTACATTTCCATGCCATCATTGGTTGACAAAATCAGCTCAAAACCAGATTGTCCTTATAGTCTAGAGGCCTATCCATTTTTTGGCTTAATGCCAAAAGAATGTTTGGATGGGAAATGTAGGGTCCTTGTATTCTGAATTTGATGGTATTTTGTCCTTCTGGCTCGAGGGACACAGCTTCCAGATTTCTTTGTGCCTATACCCAATTACTTTCATATTATTTTTTATTTTTAACTTCAGGAAGAAACTCTCAGTGAAGTACAGAGAATCGAGGGTGAAGCAGCGACATTTTTGGACCAGATTTCAAGGTACTTTTCCATTTTAATTCATGTAGAATTAATCTCAATACATTGACCACAACATTCTTTAAATAAAGTACACATGTATTATTCCTTACCAGATATTATATCACAAGGGGAAAAATTGTTTCCAAGATCATAAAATACCCTCAGTTGGTAAGTGCTTTTCACCTTTTCAAACTGACTATCTTTATTTAGGTTGTTGGTTCCATTGCTCATTCAATATTTTCTTTCAAATTCTAACTACATTTAGTATAATATAATAATAATAATAATATATAGGATTTCTATAGTGCTCGCCCTAGCATTCTATCACAAATGCTATTCTTTGATTGGTTACACTTCTCACTATCTATTGTGATAGATAGTGAGTAGCAGTTGTCAACGAAATAGATGCTGCCTCTTCGTGTTTTCAAAGTGTCTGCGAGGAGGATTTAGATAATTTACTGTTTAGCTTTGAATGACTAGTAGATTTATATAAAAACAATTAGATTATTTGCGCTCAATCTCTATGCGTGATAGCTGATTCGGGCTATGCCCTCATCAGCTATCATGCGATAGAAATCTCGAGCTCTAATTGTTAAGAAGTACTGTCAAAATTCTCCAGCACAGAAGATGAGGGACAGAGCTGATGCTCTTTATCACTGAGGCATATTTAACTTTGGTCCCTTTGGAACCCACTGAACTGTGGTTCCATACAGTAATGAGGTGTCGGTATAGATGGCTTTTGGTCTCATTGAAACCAACTAAACTGTCAGAGGGTGTCCATATGACTTGGGGGATTACAAGGCTGGTCAGAGGTCTCACTGCTTGCCGAATAGTTTTCAATATTTACAGTGTACCTGCATTTTCTTGGTGTTTGATAGGATGACTACAGGCAGGCTGTCATGGAATTAGACGAAAAGGAGTTTACAAGTTTACGCCTCTGCTGCTGTGAACTGCGAAATCATTACGTAAGTATTAAAAGCATCAAATGCCATGTTAACTCCAAGGATTTATGTGTGTGTGTGTGTGTGTGGGTGGGGGGGGGGGGTGTTAGTGAACTGAAGGTCAGTGGTACAACTCCCATCCTTTGCTGACAAGAAGTGTTGTTCTGCTTTGTCTCTCTTTCTGTCTTATCTGAGGCAGTTCACTGGGAACTGGCAGTTTGCTGAGTAACACTGTTGCAGATAAGCATATCTGTCCTGTAGTGGGGGTGCAGGGAGGGGGTTACTCCTTGTGGAAATTCTCCCAGTTGCTTTATGCCTGGTTACACTCTACCAATGTGGGCTACCTGTGACTTGTAAGGAACAAGACACTCTGTGAGTGTTAATTCGTGTTACTTTTGTGCAGGAAAATTTGTTCCGGCGGTTGAAGTGGATTATTTAACCTTGAGTGTTCACTTGCGGTCACGTATTAAATGACAGGTATCACATTACGAAAACAACTTTGTGCAAATCTGTAATTTTTCTGTCACAGAATTTGAATTCAACTTGTGATATCGATAAGCCGATAAGCACTACACGTGCGAGGCTTCCAACTTCCAACATTCGGCAAACCTTTTCACAGGGACAGACTGTGCTGTATTAAAATATCTAGCTTCACAACTCAAACACGATGAATTTGCATAACTTCAAAACAACCGTTGTGTGATGTTAGCCTTTCAACCTTTGGACTATGTGGTTTGCTTTAACCAATGAACACACTGCCACGTGCTTGCTATTGTGCATTGGCCAATCCAAACACCGGAATGTAATTGTATTGTGCATTTTGGTGCACAGGAAAAAAAAAAGAAGACTGAAATCTGACACATTTTATAACTCGGTATACTTACAGTATCCGAGTAAATAGAGCTGATCTACAATGTAATTTTCAGGATGGACTAGCCTTCCATCCAAATGGGGGATGGTGGCTTTCTGTCACAATACATAGCTTAAGCACCAGCTATGTAGGTCAGGGATGGGTAGCCTGTGCCTTAATGGCACAGGCCTACAGCTATCAGGTTGTAAACTGTATACTAAAGTCTATCTAAATGTATTTTTACAGCTTTCCCTCCATGATACCATTACAAAGAACCTGGACAAGATCAAGAAGCCTCGCACAAATAATGCAGATTCTCTTTACTAAAAGCTTTTATTATTATTTTTATTAAGTTCACCTTGACCATTGCTGAAAGAATGTTCCCCCTTGTTTTCACTTGTCAGTAAACGATGGGTCATTCATTTTAAAAACTCTTGTCAGTACTTCATCCTATTTGAAATAGTTTTATTTTGAATACCTATATAATAGTCGGTTATCTATTATTATCTTTTTAGGCACCAACTTTGTGCCATTTTGTATATTTTATGGGAGACAAGTGCTTTAGGAGCACCAGATATACCTTTCTTTTTGACCAGAGGGAGAAGTGTTACTGATTTTTAACTGGAGTTGTGCTGCCCAGCTCTTCAAATCCCAGCCTGATTTCAGACTGAACTACTTCAACTTCCATAGGAGTTTTCATCGCAGAGATTTGAGTTGCTGCAGTAGTAAATAAGTCCAGGTTATGATGTAGGATGAAACTTTCTGGTTACCACCCTATTTTCACTTTTTTTTGTTTGAAATGACGTGGGATAAAAACGTCTATATCCTTTTGTAGCTCACTTAAAAAAAAAACCACGCCCAATTTTAGACCAAAAGGCCTCAAGAAGCATGGGTGTGGCACGCACCTACTGAGCTTTAAATGGGTTCTTCCCCCTCCTCCCTTTGTTGGCTTAGTGTCTGCAATGTTAGCTTAAAATGTGCTCTGATAGCAGAGAACAGTGTAAATAATGTGGCCTTGAGTGTTATTCAGGAAAATGTTACCCAACTGAACACTTGGAACTGGAGTTTTGTCTACGTTATCAAGATCTATTGTTAAAGAATTCCGTTCTTGGAAGCAGTGGCTTTCAAACTGTCTTCTTTCAGAGTGAATTTTTGTTCTCATTGTGGTTAACGTTATTCATTTCAGACACTAAGCTTGTTTATCATCTTTTAGGCATATATTGATGTGTATTTAATGAATGTATGTGCTCTGATTTCTATGAATAAACCATAAAAATGCTTCGAGAGCTCTTGTTCCTTGTTTTTTTTCTGTTTGAAGTAATTAGTGAAATTTTTTCAGAGGCGATTTTTGGTGATTTTGTTTCTTGTGTCTTCCTGAATAGTGATTACACAACCAGAAAATCGGACGCAATACTCGATTTTCTGTCGTCCTTTAAAAATTGAGGAGAAACAAGGATCAACAACATTAAGCGATCAAAAGAAAAAAAAAATAGAATCAACGAAATCTCCCCACATGATCGTTGAGGGTCATGTGCTTTCCAGCCTTTGATACTTGTGGATATTGCACATTCCTAAATGTGGTAATAAGTTGGATACTTAGATTAAGGGCCTGTTTACATGAGTGAACTTATCCCATGATGACTTTCATCCCAGTGTCTGGCTATTTACCTCTTGGTGTTCACATGATCCCAGGGTGAAATTTGTTCATCCCGGTCTTCAGCACGGGAACAATCCCGGGGTGAAAGGTGACCAAAAATTCCATGTAAACGGACTTCCCGACATGAAAAATAAAACTATTCACAATGCTCAAAATCGAGGCGCGAAGCCAAAACATTAAAATAACAAGTCTCGTGCACAAGGGTATGCAAGTGTACGGGGCCCTGAATCCCAAAGGGCTAGAATAAATGCCGTTGAACACTCCCTCTCCGCTCAGTCTCTGATCAGTGCCAAAGAGGAAGGTGGAACTTCCAGTTTTTCCTACGAATTTTCAGCAACGAAAACTTCGGATAAAGAATGCCTCAACCGAATGGTGAAGTTCAGATGCCCCAAATGCCAGAGGCTCCACGTCCTGTCGTTCTAGACCCAGCGCCGGGGAATGATGCGGACAACAAGCTCCTCAATTGACGGCTGAAGAGAAACTTGAGGTAAACGTTTGACAGGGGCACCCAACGACAAGTTTCGGTAGATATCTGTTCGGTGGAGGATAATTCGCCTCGGGCTTTCGGCGTCGATAAAAGAGTGCACTCGGATTTTCGTAGCTAAAACGTGGCCTAAAAGATTCGCAATTGGGAAATCACAGCCCCTGAGGTTTTCGGAAAGGTCGTAACTGCTGGTTTTGACAGTCAAAAACGTCAGCTAGCATTTTCGGAAAGAAAATAGTTCCCTAGAAAGTTCTTGGAAAGTCATTTCAGCTTGCATTTTCTCAACGGAAGATTTTGATCCCTAACATTTTCGGGCAATGAACATTTCAGCTAGGGAATCCGAACAGATAAACTTCTTCTATCTTATGAAAACATCACTTTAAACAGACTTCAAACACTATAAGACGCTTAAAAACGCCTTTCTACAGCTTTTTCTTGATTTGGCTCGTTGGGTGCCCCTGGTTTGAGTTCTGTCTACTCGTTTTATCCGCATGATTGTATAGCGTTTTGGGGTTAATTTCCTTTTATGTTCCCCCTCTGGCATTTTCCTTGCTCCGGCTTGGTTTACAATGTTTTTTTCTTGCGTTCGCGACGAGTTTTTGTGGTCTTTCGCGTGTTTTCGTACCGACGCTTTTTCTAGGGGGCGTCCAGGGTTTGTTTGCAGGTTTTGTCTAGTATGTCCTTGGGAGGCTACTGATTGTTTCTTCCCTCGTCTTTGGGTTTTTTGGGTTATGCATTAGAATTATTTTATAATGTTTGTGACTTGCCTGTTGTAAATAACGTAAATTACTTTTATTTATACACGGTAGTGTTGTTTGGATAGGATTGTTCTGACTACTGAGGCGAATGGGTTTTACCTGCTATTGTCATGGTGTGATTCTTTCAGCAGGTTGTCTGTTTGGTGATTATGACTATGAAATGTTACATGGTCAGCGAAGATTGTAATTTGCTTGTTATTGTCATGACGGACTTGTTTGGATCAGATTGTTATGGCCAGTGAGGCAATTGTGATTTGCCTGCTATTGTCATGCCGTGATTCTTTTCGCAAATTGTCTGTTTGATGATCATGACTGTGAAATGTTGTATGGCCAGTGAAGAAGTGTAATTTGCTTGTTATTGTCATGACGGGATTGTTTGAATAGAATTGTTATAGCCAGTGAGGTAATTGTGATTTGCCTGCTATTGTCATGGCGTGACTCTTTCAGCAAGTTGTCTGTTTGATGATCATGACTATGAAATGTTCTATGGCCAACGAGGAATGTAATTTTTTTGTTACTGTCATGACGGAATTGTTTGGATAAAATTGTTATGGCCAGTGAGGCAATTGTGATTTGCCCGCTATTGTTATGGCGTGTCTCGTTTAGCGAGTTGTCTGTTTGACGATTGTTCATTACTGTGAATGTTGTATGGCCAGTGAAGAATTGTTATTTGCTTGTTATTGTCATGACGGAATTTTTTGGATAGAATTGTTATGGCCAGTGAGGCCATTGTGATTTGCCCGCCATTCTTTCGCCGAGTTGTTTGTTTGATGATCATGACTGTGAAATGTTGTGTGGCCACATTTTTGCTCATTAGTATACAGGGTAACCCTGGGAGGGCGTGGTCATATATACAAATAAAATTCGAAGTTGAGAAGGCTGGTTCATCTGAGTAGTTTGAACAAGTTTTAGTTTTTTGCAATGAATAACAAAGAAAAAAGCAGCAATTAAAACTGCGAAACGGCGATCAAAACTGCGAATTAAACTCATACTTGTTGAAAATTTTGGGGTTTTTCCAAAGAGAATTCTCTCCGACACTATGCATGTCGGGCTCAAATATTTGGAGATAGCTGAAATTGTTATGCTCCTTGAATATGAATATTCAGAGATTTTATTTCATCAGATGATGATAAGCATATACTAATGAGGCGGGAAATGTAAACAAGGTTTCGCCTATTGACATGATGGAATTGTTTGGATAGACTTGTTGTGTTATTACCCGGGCTGCGCGCGTCTCGCGCGGCGCCCGGGTCTTAAACTACCGACGATTATTCTTTTTCGTCGTCGAGTATCATCCACAAATGGCACTTCCGGCGTTTCTGCGCAAGCGCTAACTATTTTTAACAACAGTGATGCGTGTTGTCACGTACGGGAAAATGTCGATTCATCTTGTGGCTTTTGAAGTCTGAACAAACAATATGTTAAGAGAAGTGTCTATGCGAATGTTTGCAAGTTCAACGGCGAGAAGAAAGCTTTTAACATGAGTAAACTTAATGGCAGATGGACTGCTTCAGGAGATTGCGAGTAGTCTCTAATTTTGGCGACGGATTTTGGGGCCACGTGCGCGCGCGAAGTTGCGAGGAGACGCGACGCGAGGGGAGCGCCAAAAATTAGAGACTACAGACAAAGGGAGTTTGACCTTTCCCAGCCGAGTGATTCAGAAGTGTAAATCTCATATCAACAGCAAGAATGATGCCTGTTGTCACGTATTGGAAAACGTCGATTCACCTTGTGTCTTTGAAGTCTGAACAACTAATATGTTAAGAGAAGTGTCTATACGAATGTTTGCAAGTTCAACAGCGAGAAGAAAGCTTTTAACATGACCAAAATTTAACTCCAGATGGATTGCCGCCGTGTTCCCCGTATCGGGTGTCTGGAGAACTCAGACCTAGAAAACTCAGACCTCAGACCTAGAAAACTCAGCCCCCCCCCCCCCAAGTCTGGAAAACTCAGACCCCCTCAAAACTATACAAATTTTCAAAGTCAAATAAACGTGGACAAAATAAATTATCGCCGTTCAGTGCGCTGAAATGTTACACCGTCTATTTATCGCAGATAACAAACACTTCACGTTATTATAATCGGCTCCGGAGCACGAGACCTAGAATACTCAGACCCCCCTCCCCCAAACTGGAAAACTCAGACCCCCTCACAACTATACAAATTTTCAAAGTGAAATAAACGTGAGCAAAATGAATTATCGCCGTTTGTGAGGGGTTTGAGTTTTTACAGTTTGGGGGGTGGGTCTGAGTTTTCTAGGTCTTGTGCTTCGGAGCCGATTATAATAACATGAGACGACAAAGGAGAAGTGTTTGTAAACAGTTTCACTCTGCTAATTAATTTTCTACTCACATTTCACCGAGACGTACTCCATTAACGTTTATGCGAAAAAATCCTACATCGTTCGATAAGCGTTTCCTTTCTCAAACAACAAGAGGCTACAATTAGCCTAAACCCGGGCTTGCAAAAAACAGTATTGTATCCCTAACTTAGTGCTAAACAAAAGAATAGAGGGAAGTCTGTCTTTCTTACATCGGACGCATTGCCGTGTTTAGCTTGTGTTGGAGTCTATTTCTTTAGACCCCTATCAACATATATTCCTCTAAAATACAGCTCAACCATTGAGAACAGTAATTATAACACTTGTAAAAAATAGTTCTAAAAGAACAAGAAAAAGAGAAACAGAAAAATAAAGCCCGTGATATATACCACTAAAAGACATCAAACCCGGGTTAGCTGTGTCACAGGCAAGAACAGTGACCTTTAGGCCACAGAGGTTTATCGCTTTGCAAGGTGATAAAAATAGTGTATTGATTCCAAAAAAAAAACTAAGCACACTTGTTTTCGCTTCGATGGATAATTGTTTGAGAAAGGAAACGCTTATCGAACGATGTAGGATTTTTTCGCATAAACGTTAATGGAGTACGTCGCGGTGAAATGTGAGTAGAAAATTAATTAGCAGAGTGAAACTGTTTACAAACACTTCTCCTTTGTCGTCTCATGTTATTATAATCGGCTCCGAAGCACAAGACCTAGAAAACTCAGACCCCCCCCCCAATCTGTAAAAACTCAAACCCCTCATAAACGGCGATAATTCATTTTGCCCAAGTTTATTTCACTTTGAAAATTTGTATAGTTATGAGGGGGACTGAGTTTTCCAGTTTGGGGAAGAGGGGGGGGGTCTGAGTATTCTAGGTCTCGTGCTCCGGAGCCGATTATAATAACGTGAAGTGTTTGTTATCTGCGATAAATAGACGGTGTAACATTTCAGCGCACTGAACGGCGATAATTTATTCTGTCCACGTTTATTTGACTTTGAAAATTTGTATAGTTTTGAGGGGGTCTGAGTTTTCCAGATTTTTTTTTGGGGGGTGGGGGGGGAGGGGGTCTGAGTTTTCTAGGTCTGACTTCTCCAGACACCCGATACGGGGAACACGGCGGCAATCCATCTGGAGTTAAATTTTGGTCATGTTAAAAGCTTTCTTCTCGCTGTTGAACTTGCAAACATTCGTATAGACACTTCTCTTAACATATTAGTTGTTCAGACTTCAAAGACACAAGGTGAATCGACGTTTTCCGATACGTGACAACAGGCATCATTCTTGCTGTTGATATGAGATTTACACTTCCGAATCACTCGGCCGTGAAAGGTCAAACTCCCTTTGTCTGTAGTCTCTAATTTTTGGCGCTCCCCTCGCGTCGCGTCTCCTCGCAACTTCGCGCGCGCACGTGCCCCCACAATCCGTCGCCAAAATTAGAGACTACTCGCAATCTCCTGAAGCAGTCCATCTGCCGTTAAGATTACGCATGTTAACAGCTTTCTTCTCGCCGTTGAACTTGCAATCTTTCGCATAGACACTTCTCTTAACATATTGTTTGTTCAGACTTCAAAAGACACAAGGTGAATCGACATTTTCCGATACGTGACAACAGGCATGACTCTGTTAAAAATAGTTAGGGCTTGCGCAGAAACGCCGGAAGTGCCATTTGTGGATGATACTGGACGACGAAAAAGAATTCGAGAACCGTCGGTAGTTCTAGACCCGGGCGCCGCGCGAGACGCGCGCAGCCCGGGTAATTATCCAGCGAAGCGAAAACAAGTGTGCTTAGTTTTTATTTGGAATCAATACACTATTTTTATCACCTTGCAAAAGGATAAACCTCTGTGGCCTAAAGGTCACTGTTCTTGCCTGTGACACAGCTAACCCGGGTTTGATGTCTTTTAGCTTTTTTAGTGGTATATATCACGGGCTTTATTTTTCTGTTTCTCTTTTTCTTGTTCTTTTAGAAATATTTTTTACAAGTGTTATAATTACTGTTCTCAATGGTTGAGCTGTATTTTAGAGGAATAAATGTTGATAGGGGTCTAAAGAAATAGACTCCAACACAAGCTAAACACAATGCGTCCGATGTAAGAAAGACAGACTTCCCTCTATTCTTTTGTTTAGCACTAAGTTAGGGATACAATACTGTTTTTTACAAGCCCGGGTTTAGGCTAATTGTAGCCTCTTGTTGTTACTATTGTCTTGACACGACATGACAAACCCGGATTAGCGAGTCAACGATTGTGACTGTTAGGTAACTCTTGCGTTATAATACTTTTGGCATGATGAACGTTTATTTGGTCTGTGAGACTTGAGGCCTGTTTGTTAAGGTCGTTGTTGACGCCTGTGAGACTGAGAGGGAAACCTCTTTGTGGTTTTTATAATGAGTTCTCTATAGAATGACTTGGCTCATTACTCTCCTTAGGCGTTACAGTTTAAGTATGAGGAGTTAAAGAAGTCCACGGACGCCCTCACGAAATCCTCAGTGGATAAACTTCTCCTTGCTTTACTTGGCGATAAGGATCAGGAGAAGGTGTTAGAAGTGGTGGCGAGAAGAATAATCGTAGAAAGCTAGTGAGGCAGAATTCCGGACCTGGAAAAAGAGCCATGGCAGCCCCTTATATAGGGGCTCCTTGCTACTATTGTAATCGCCCTGGGCATATCCAGACAAATTGTTTCAAGCGGAAAAGAGATTTGGGCGGGCCTTCTGGTTTTTCTCGTAGGGTTCCACAACCAAATGCTAACACAAACCAGACTAGGTAGAGAGATAACTGTGTAAAGTTTAGGCAGTTTAAAATTTTACTGCAATTTCATTGTACTACCTATGACGGATTGTTGGTCATAATGATCAGAATCAAATGAAGAATGATCCTCGCAGTTGTGAACACAATTTATGTAATTTGCGAAAAGAAGCCTGAAAAAAAAAATCAGGACTTCAACGGGGTTTGAACCCGTGACCTCGCGATTACCGGTGCAATGCTCTAACAAACTGAGCTATGAAGCCACTGACGTTGGGAGCAGGTCATTTGTGGGTTCATATGATCCCGTGAAAGAAATGAGTGAGAATGATATATGAACTGAGCTATGAAGCCACTGACGTTGGAATTTTTTTCAGGCTTCTTTCGCAATTACATGAATTGTGTTCACAACTGCGAGGATCATTCTTCATTTGATTTCATTTCCGCAGTTCATATGATTCATTTCATATATCATTCTCAATGATCAGAATGTTGGAATAAATGATTTTTTTCCGTCTTGAGCAGCCTATTGATGCTATAGGATTCTTTCCATTGTGGTAATTAACTTTGAACAGTAACTATAAACGCATTTGCAATTGCTTTGTAGATTTCATCTTGTCCCGTGGAACGTGTAAATTTTGCTAGTATTGTATACTTTGATAGAATAAAACTTCAATGTCTCTCATATGACCGTTTCCTCCTCTTTCTCTTACTAGGATTTACCTGTGGTTGCGAGGCTCTTCACTCCTTCCGTGAGGTGTCCAAATTGTCGTTATGCCAATGATTCAGATTTCCGCTTTTGCCAGCGATGCGGCTATAAAAAGAAAATCTTAAACAACAAAAGTAGTACGCCTCTGGATGTGAATGTGAACGCTATTGATGATCGTCTTCGACAATTGGCCTTGTTTGATCAAGCAACTAGTTACTCTAAGCAAAAAGATTCGCTTCGAAGGGAATTAGAAAATTTCCTTTCCTCTCTACCAGGCTCTATTACCATTTCAACTGTTGCACCACGCGATCTTTGCCGTTTCTTGGTACATAAAGACAAAAATGGGAAAACACAGGTTCATCGTAACGGATGCCCTCATCTGGGGAAGAGGGGCACATTTAACTGTGCTTGCCCGCTAGACTATCCTACAAAACTGTAGACTCGTATATTGGTAAATTGCGAGCGATCGTCCACGCTATTAGGGAATGGGATAGACGCCTTGGCCTTGGAAACCCGGCTGCAGATAAATCTGTAAAGGACTATCTTCGTTTAGTTACGGCTGAGCAGCTACAGGCAAGAATAACACCGAAACAAGCCTCCCTATTTTTTTTTTGTGGACAAACTTGCTCAATTATCTGACTACATCGATAGAAATCTGCAGTCTCCTAATGTCACTCCGACACAGCGTTCTGTTCTCGCGGGGGACCAGGCGTATTTTAAGGCGGTATTTTTTAGTGGTGATAGGCCTGGAGATATGGGCCAGGTGAAGGTACCAGAAATTTTGAAATTCCCAAGTGATGATGGTTTCCTATTTAACCACGCATGGGGCAAAACCTTGAGGGACGGTGATTGTTCCCACACGAATTTGAACGGTCAAAATCTCAATACCAACAGCATCGAGTCGAAGATTCCACTATTTTATCCACTCACACGTGGCGATTACACAATCTCACAAAATGGTTGACTGCGAGTCTAGGTAAAAAAAGGGGGCGTTCCCATAAATTGATATCACATGATTATGTCGCGAAACAGGTTAAACATTGACAAACGTAACGCCAAAAAACAAATATTCGTTCCAAAACACATCCCCCTCCCGAATTCGTTAACTTTCACAAAAGGGAAAATCTAAAAACTAGGAAAAAACAATAAACAGGAATAAGTAAAACTGTCACTGTCTTAAACACAGTTCAGTCTCGTCTTTGAGCACTTGCACTTGCTGGCATTACTCCCCTTCAGTCCGTAGACATCACTGCTCGAAGCTCTCCTCCACGTACTCAAGGGGACACAAACGATGAACGGGACGCAGGTACTCCCTGTTTTTTGACTTTACCCTTACCACCCTCACTAGTCCATCTTCTCCAGGATACACTTCCATCACGCGTCCGAGAGGCCACTCTCCACGGGCTGCGTTGGATTCTGCTATTAATACCACGTCACCTTCCTTCAAATTGTGCCTGGGGTGAAACCATTTCTTCCTGACGTTAAGGCTTGGAAGGAACTCCTTTCGCCACCGGTTCCATCTTTTCCTGGGGTTAAGGACTTCTTCTTTGTCCACTGCTTCAGGAGCAAATGAGCCTCCAATCTCTCTGATGAGAAAGTGACGTGGAGTCAGTGGTGAAAGGTCGTCAGGGTCTGAGCTTACGTAGGTTATGGGTCTGGAATTCAGCAGGCGTTCTGCTCCACAAATGGCTGTGTGCAGCTCCTCGTCAGAAACATCCGCATCACCAAGAATTGCTTTAATCGCTTTCTTTGCACTCCGAGTCATCGCTTCAAAGACGCCACCAAAATGAGGGGTTGACGGAGGATTAAACTTCCAGTCAATTTGGTGATACTTGTTGGTGTCGTTTGTAATACGGTCATGGTCGAGAGCCTTGACCAACTCTCGCAATTCACGCTCTGCTCCCACGAAGTTAGTCCCATTGTCAGAGATAATGTAGGTGGGCATCCCCCTCCGTGAAGTCATCCGAGTAAACGCATTAATAAACGAGCTGGTGTCCAATGAGTATGCCATCTCCAAATGCACTGCACGTGTTGCTAGGCACGTGAAGAGACACAAGTAGCGTTTTGCTTTGGTCTTGCCGCGACCTTGCTTTGTGAAGTATGGACCACCGAAATCAACTCCAACTCTTTCAAAGGCTCTGAGAGACGGTTGCAACCTGGACCTGGGTAGGGGGGCATCATCTGATTGCCTCGCTCCCAGAAACGGCGTCTAGAAAACGGCGTCGACATTCTGGACAAGCCTCGATAACGTTTTTCACCACGCGTCTTCCTTTAACGATCCAGAAACGAGTCCGTAATTCCGTCAGAATATGCTCTACTCCGGTACCATGGCCTAATCTTTCGTGTACTTCGATGACAATGAGCCGTGTCACAGGATGTTTCTTTGGAAGAAGAATTGGGTGTGATTGCTGAGATCCTAGAGATTGCGCCTCACTCACGATCTTCAACAATCACAGGGGTCGCGTGGTGCAAGGCGGTAGACAATTCGAACTCCACTCGGATAGAATGATTAAGAAACGATTTAATCCTGGATGCACATTACATCGACTCCTAGATTTAGCGATGATAGGTAGACGATAACGGTGGCCGTGGTAGCGATAGAAGTAGTAACAGTAGTAGCAGAAGTTGAAATAGTAGTAGGTTCGAACTGAAATGCGATAGTTAAAAATACATTCTATTTTAAATAATAACCCTTTTAGCAACAATGACATGCAACATACATTAAAACGTGATAACTGATACTTAATTTCAATAGAATTTAAAGATACGAACATAACTCACAATAAACATAGTGTACTCAAACAAAACTGAATATATCGATAAAGCACCATATGAGGTTGAATCGAATCAAAAGATATAAATTGAAAGAAACAAATTTGTACATCGTGTAAATCCATTGACTTAAGACAATAACGTGACAATAAGATCTTGTGTAATTAATGTCAACACAATGAACTAGAAATCAACGATTATCTTGTAACATAAACACCGATATTTGGTAGCGAAGCTAGAGAAACCTAGTAAAAATGAAACATAAACTTACTTTGGTCGACGACTCGCACCCAAAAGGTAGCAGAATACAACGGAAAATAGCGGGTAGCTGATCCTATGATCGTAGCACGGTACTTGCGAGGTAACTTGTGTTTTTCGGCTTCCCGCGAGTCGCTTTTATAACACACGTGTACGTGCATATGCTTAGGGCGTTTCCAAATACGCGTGCGGTTATGATCGAAAATCATGAAACTGCAAATTCGTAACTATATCGTCACACTGCGGTAAGCACGTTTTATGAAATGATGAATATAGTAATCACTAAAAAAAATGTTCTAGAAGGTGAGAAAAAGGAAAGGTGTTTTAAAACTAACATTGGGTTTCGTGTATTGTAAGGTAGGTCATTCGCATAGCGCAGACGGCCGTCAACTCGAAGTAAACCGTCACCATTGTTCTTAGGGTTGAGTCGGGACAGTGATTCTTCTCTTTCTCCATTGGGGAAGGCTTCAGCTTGAGCTTGCTTGACCCCAAATGTTTCAGCTGAAGATCTTTCAGTTGACGTGAGCACTCGGTCCTTCTTTCTTGTCTCTTTCGGAGCTTTGCAGTTGGCAATAAAACGCTGTATCCAACCTGTGACGCGAACGAGGTGACTAAGGCTTGAGAAGTGGCTTGGGTCAATCACTGTATTTGCAAGGTTATTAGTCATATGTGTCCTGCTCGTCGCTCGTCTTTCACCATCATTGTCCTTTCTCGTCTCTGCTAAGGGCTGTGCTACTGGCCAGGTTGATTCGTCATGTTTCAGGAACGCTGAGCTTTCCATCCAAGGCTTGCTTTGAGCTAAGTCTGCAGCAGATAGGCCTCTCGTGTAGATAGGCAGATAGGCCTCTGCCGGGTTCATTGGACCTGGTATGTGTCGCCACTGTTCAGGATTTGTCGTACGCTGGATTTCTCCAATCCGGTTAGCCACAAATGGCTTAAATTCGCGGCTTTGATTACGCACCCAATGCCAGACATTTTATGAATCAGTCCAGAAGACCACTCTGTCCACAGTTAGTACTTTGAGAATGTTCTGAGCTAAACGACTTGAAAGGACTGCTCCCATAACTCTAGTCGGGGAATCGTCATCACTTTAACTGGAGCCACACGGCACTTTGACGCGACAAGGCATGATGCCAGAGCATTGTCTGAGTACTGGCACACCAAATAGGCAACAGACGCGTACGCATCTTTGGAGGCATCTGAGAAGATGTGCAAGTCAACTTTCTCTGGGTAAGGTAGGCGTAAACTACGAGGAATGGCAAGCCGTGACAGCTCTGGAAGCTCCGATACCCACTTCTCCCACTTTGTCTTTAAATCATCTGGCAAAATGTCATCCCAGTCAATACCGGCCATCCAAATCTCTTGCATGAGGATCTTCGCCTTAACTGTGAAGGGTGCTAGGAACTGAAGTGGGTCGTATAGGGCTGCTATGGTACTCAGAACATTCCGCTTTGTAGGTTCCTTGCTTGCGTCGGGCAATTTGACTTGAAAGGTGAAAACGTCCCTCTGAGCTTCCCACGTGACTCCTAGGGTCTTAATTCTAGGCACTCCCTCATCAGAAGTTTCCAGTGCAGGTAGCCGGTCTTCAGCGGGGATATCTTCGATAACGGCGGGCTCATTTGAGGACCATTTTCGTAACTTGAAGCCGGCTTTGTCCAACAGATCGGTTTGCTGGCGCCGTAGCTGCTGAGCACTTTCGACTGTTTCACACGAGTCTAGCAGGTCATCAACGTACATCGAGTTATCAACGGAATTGACCGCTTCCGGGAAGTCTAAGGCATGTGCTTGAGCATGACTATGAAGGACGTATTGAGAGAGGAACGGCGAGGCAGTATTACCAAAACGCAATCTTTGAAATTCATAAACATCTGGCTGTCTTGAAGTGTCCAGATCGCGCCAAAGGAACCGGTGATACTGGCGGTCTCTTTCTGCCAGCCCCACTTGCAGAAACATCTCAGAAATATCCCCGGATACAGGGGATCGGCGAAAGCGTGTCAACACATCTACCAATTCTCTCTGGAGTTTTGGCCCTGGTCGTATTGTGTCATTCAAACTTTTCCCGTTGTGCTTTACTGCGGCATCAAAGACGACTCGTACTTTAGTTGTGACTTTGTCCTCCCTAACCACAGGAAAATGAGGGAGAAACCATTGCTCTTTATCTTGGGATTTAGTGAGTTTCTGCTTGTAGCCCTTCTTCAGGTAATCTTCGAAGTCTTGACAGTACGCGTTCGCAATGTCCAAATCTTTTCTTTTTTAGGGACTTCTCTTGGCTTTTAAGTCGCATCAGTGCTATGTCATAATTGTCAGCTAACTTTGGCTCGCCGTCTTTCCAGGGGATTCCAATCTTGCACCGACCATTCTTGAATTCTAGTGTTTCTGCTGCTTGTTTAACTGCGGCGACTTCTTCGGTGGTCATGGGTTGTTCAACGTCGTCCTTGATTCCAAGGGATTCAAGTTCCCAAAAGGAGCGTAGAATGTCGTCTGGTGTTGGCTGCTTGTAAATGTGGCTATTGCGATAAGTTCGCTTAAAATGCGACCGGGAATCGCGACGAAACTCTTCCACCAAGGTGGGGCCAAAGCACACCCAGCCCAGATTAGTCAAACGTGCAACATGATCATTTGGCTGGCTACCTCAGATTTCTTGTAACACATGATGGAACACCGCGTGGTCACTGCCTATCATGACGTCGATTTGGCGTCGCCTTGACACACTTGGAAAAGATACTGAACGCAAATGGGGCCATCGTTACTTCACTTCAGACCAAGGGATGGCTGGAGTGTCACCGGTAATGTTATTAAGGACGTGAGCTTGCAGATATCCTGAGAATGAGCCGTCCAGGTTTAAGACGGACAGATCCACTCGGCGAGATCGTGTGGTGATTTCTGTTCCGGCTGTTCCTGCAATCGTTAGATTTATTGCCTCTCCCTGCAATTCCAACTCTTCGGCAGCGTCGTCTGAGATATAAGAGCTTGTTGAACATGGATCCAACATGAAATTAACCTTAAGGTGCTTCTTGCCGTTCGTGATGAGGGCTGGTAGGATCATTAGTGAAACATGCTCAACGTGGGTTGTTTTGTATGTCTGCTCTCGCGGGTGGGAAGTGGCTGGCATTTGGCTGCTGTTTTGTACTTCGGACCTTGTTTCTAAATGCTGGAGCATCCTTGGCTGAAATGGTGTTGTCCCCACTCCAAATTGACTGTCAGGCTTGTTTACTGCACGTACAAGAGAGCTGTCATGGAGGTAGCTACTATGATTGGTGCTCTAACATTCTTCTACACCACATCGTCTTGCATTAGGACAGTCCCTGCTCTGGTGTCCAGCGGCTAGGCAGCGATAGCAGCGTCCAGCATTACTAATTAGCTCCTTCCTTTGTTGTACCGGAAGGCCTTTAAATGCTTTACATACCCATGGCGGGTGGTCTTCCTCACAGGTGCTGACAATACAATTTCTCGGTTTTGATCTTGCATGAAATCCCCTGGCTCGGGTTCGTTCGTTTCTGTTGGCACTTTTCCGTTCTTCTTTCTGTCTGTCCGTCTTCTTTACAAACCCTCTAGTCTCTTCCTTTGACTCCTCCATAATCTGCACAAGCAATTCCACACACTCGACAAGTATTTGAAAGTTGTCCTCTAGGGAACGGTCTAATAACCAATGTTTATAAGCTTGTACATCCTCTTCGGCTAGTTTCTCTGTAGCTGTAAGATTCAAGTTCTGCCCCTGTAACTCCCTGCCTGGTCCAGAGTCCTGCATTGCGATCATGACCCTCTCAAGTACAGCCTGGAATTCTTTCATATCTTCTAGATTGCGAGGTCGAACCTTCGGCCAGCCACGCAGTGTTGTTAAATGCTTGATCTGTAAACGCCTTTCTCCCCCGTATTTCTTGTCGAGCTTGACCTTTGCTCTTTCATATGCAGACATCGAGAAGCCAAGGTCTTTCACCAGTGCTAGGGCTTTGCCTGTCAAACTGTTTTGCAATCGCAGCATCTTCTCTCCTACAAGAATATCCAGTAGGTCTACCATAGACATGAATGCGGCCTTCCAGGACTCGTAGTCCGTTTTGTCCTCCCCTGAAAAGTTGGTCAATGCCACTCCTTTTAATCTGATGGGTGGAGCTTTTGGTAATGGTTGTCTGTAGTCCACACGAGGAGCCGCAAGTAGGAAAATTTTTGTCCCGACGTTAATTGGCTTTATTTTCTGACACCTAATCTCGTTGAAAGGTAACTCTGAAGATAAAAGCAACCGCTTGGATGAGCAAGACACCTTTGATGGGAGAGGTTGTCACATCAGAACATCAACACTTTGATCATAAATTGTCCATGATGACTGGGATGATTCAGTTGTGACTACGAACCTTGCGTGTTGGATAAACTGTCACACCGGATTTTCACTAGCTTAGCATCGTACGGCGAATGAACCGTCCGACTACGCTGGCTAGTATTTCCCAGATTGCGTCACAAAAATAAATAAAATAAAATGAAATAAAAATAAATAAAGTTTTTGACAAACCACATCTGCATGTTATTTCAACTCTTGTCCCGACGTTAAATTTCCCGGCTTTAAATTCTGACACCTAATTTCGTTGAAAGGTAATCTGAAGTATTTCCCAGATTACACCATAAAAAGAAATAAAATAAAATGAAATAAAAATAAATAAAGTTTTCGACAAACCACATCTGTTATGCATGGCGTGTGTTCCCATATCGAAATTCCTCGCGCCTTCCACGAAACCGCGCGTCTATTATTTTATTCCCGCTTCCTATTATTTTCAAACAGCTAACTTCTACTGCCCTTGCAATGATAAAATCCAAAGGTAGATGCTTGGGAAGCAAAAGACACCAATACATTGCACAGTACTGCTGCAGTATTTCAATGGTTTACTCAGTGTTGAACAAGGTTGAGTCGCGCAATAAACAAACTCGTTGAGCACGTGTTTCCCTGAGAGCTGTCAATCTCTTATGAGAAAGATGAGACAGCCTGTAGTACGTAGTCACGTAAAGTAATTTTTCCAACAAAAGACATTGTCTAGTTATTTGAAAACCAGAATAAAAAACAAAAATTTCAAAGAAGTAAGTTCAGGCATTATAAATCATATTTTCCAGCCATAATTGATCGTTCCCGTACCATTTTTACTGTTTTGGGACGTCTACAAGTAGTTAATATAAGTAAGTTATCAACTAATTTTAACCAAAAAGTTCAAAAGGCGCCAGTTTTATGCGGTATTTCGGAAGTGGGCACTCGAAATGCTGTTTCGGCAAGTCTCCGTACAGCGCAAAGCCTGATTCAAGGAAAAGTTGGTATGTCCTGAAAGAAGAAATTTGCGGCTCAGCATTTCGAAAATAGAGTCACGGTGAAGAGAGGCCTCGAAGCTCTTGTGCCGTATGTGCTCAACCTTATTTACAGCAATTCCGTGTCCTCGACTAGGTCCTTCTTTACTTCAAACTGGAATCGAAAATCCCTAATGCAGGATAGCAAACCATGATGAATCTAACGAAGTTAGGAAGAACAGTGGTGAGTTAAAGCAAATTGTTACCGTGTATATTGATTATCTACTGCTTTCTTGGGGAGACAGACGTTTCATTTTCTCAAAAGATCTTCGAGCACGCGAACGAAAATGTAAGCCGCAGGACATGGCCGGGACGCAAGAGGGTGGGGGTGAGGAGACAAAATTTATTTTCCTCACACTCGTTAAACTGATCTTCGCAGAAAAACAAACAAACAAACAAAGTATGTGGACAGACTAGACAGTAGCAGCCATTCAAGAGCAAATAATCCGTTGTTTAGATGGCCTTCACAAGTGGTCACCAATTAAGGTATGAGAGGGGTGGGGCTAGGCTGGAGTGCTGGCAGGAGGTACATGAAGGTCCCGTCTGGTTCAAGCTATAGGCATTGTAGTATTTTTTGAGTCTTGGTACTTTCTCGTGTTATCCCTAAATCAACCTATGCCTACTGTTTTTATTCATTTTTCTGTTAATAAATTTATGTTTAAAATCATGGTTAGTAAGTTTTACCTGACTAAATTAATAAGGAATAAATGAAATTTCATAATTCTTACATAAAGGTCACATTACTTTTGTTTATATTTTTAAATAGAAAATTGTGGTGCAAGCATTCTTCTTAACAAGAATCAGATCATCCTTGAAGAGAAAGTGCCTCCTTAGCAGATCACGTGGACCTTTGAGGAGGCAAACTACTACAGGAAGAAACTGATGCTCTATATACTTACCTAAGTTTTCAGCGACACTGACAACTAACCACAATTGTTTGTAACCTCGCATATAACTGAGAGTAACAATTATAATAACCACTCCACCATTCTAACAAACTTGTAACTTCGTGGGTAGCATATAGTTACCTGAGAGTCGCAAGTTAATAACCGCTCCACCATTCTAACAAAATTGTAACTTCGTGGGTAACATATACCTGAGAGTTGCAAGTTAATAAGCGCTCCACCATTCTAACAAACTTGTAACTTCGTGGGAAGCATATACCTGAGAGTTGCAAGTTAATAACCGCTCCACCATTCTAACAAAATTGTAACCTTGTGGGTAGCACATACCTGAGAGTTGCAAGTTAATAACCGCTCCACCATTCTAACAAAATTGTAACCTTGTGGGTAGCACATACCTGAGAGTTGCAAGTTAATAACCACTCCACCATTCTAACAAAATTGTAACTTCGTGGGTAGCACATACCTGAGAGTTGCAAGTTAATAACCACTCCACCATTCTAACAAACTTGTAACTTCGTGGGTAGCACATACCTGAGAGTTGCAAGTTAATAACCGCTCCACCATTCTAACAAACTTGTAACTTCGTGGGTAGCACATACCTGAGAGTTGCAAGTTAATAACCGCTCCACCATTCTAAAAAACTTGTAACTTCGTGGGTAGCATATACCTGAGAGTTGTAAGTTAATAACCACTCCACCATTCTAACAAAATTGTAACCTTGTGGGTAGCACATACCTAGAGTTGCAAGTTAATAACCACTCCACCATTCTAACAAAATTGTAACTTCGTGGATAGCATATACCTGAGAGTTGCAAGTTAATAACCGCTCCACCATTCTAACAAAATTGTAACTTCGTGGGTAGCATATACCCGAGAGTTGCAAGTTAATAACCGCTCCACCATTCTAACAAACTTGTTAGTTCGTGGGTAGCATATACTTGAGTGTCAAGTTGATTTTTGATCTTAATATTGGATCAGTTGTCAGAGAAACTCTTAAAAGTTTATCATCTCAAGGTAGGAAATTTTTTTCCTGGGAATGCGCAGTGGCAGATGTACAAAGGACAAATACAGTGGATGGAAACAATTGCTTAATGATTATTTAGCTTCCTGTTATTCACTGACTCGTTATTTCCCTCGTCATTGGTCATTCAACCGGCAATCATTCACCCTGCTTCAAAAAAACTATTTCTGTCTCATGGAAATGATGTCCCGTCTTCTCTGCATGCTTAGTTAAAGATCTGAGAGTTGTAAACCCACGCAGGCAAGTTACACATTTTCGTTTTAAACGACGCCGGCATTTCAAAACAAAAGGCAAATGTTACAGATCACATTATCCCGTTATTTAAATGCCTAACAAAATTAAGTCATCATTTAATAAAAATGCAATGAGCAGTGTCCGCGCGAGAAGCGTAAAGCGTTTGGTCAGGGGCATCCAACGAGCCAAATCAACCAAAAGCTTTAGACAGGCATTTTTAAGTACTTTATGGTGTTTGAAGTCTGTTTAAAGTGATGTTTTCATAAGCTAGAAGAAGTTCATCTGTTCGGATTCCCCAGCTGAAATTTTAATTGCCCGAAATTGTTAGGATACAAAATCTTCCTTCTAGAAAATGCAAACTGAAAAGAACTTTCCATGTACTTTCTAGGGAATTATTTTCTTTCCGAAAATTCTAGCAGACGTTTTTTACTGCCAAAAAAAGCAATTACGACCTTTCCGAAAACCTCAGGGGCTATGATTTCCCAATTTCGAATCTTTTAGGCCACGCTTTAGTTCCGAAAATCCGAGTGCACTCTTTAATCGACGCCGAAAGCACAAGGCGAATTACCCTCCACCGAACAGATATATACCGAAACTTGTCGTTGGGTGCCCCTGTTTGGTGCCAGAAGTTTGACCGAAAAAAAGAATTTCTTCCGAACCGTGTATAAACATATTTCAGTCGTAAAAATTCGAAACTCCGCTTTTATTTACATTTTCACTCAAAAAGCGAAGTAGAAGTAGAAATTCGGTCAAACGATTCCGGTTGAATACCTCTTCGAACACCATTCATGAGACGAAAAGGACGTCAGCCAACAAACTGAAGTACCTTAAAATTTACGCATTTCTGTCAATTCTTGCTGTAATTACTTTGCGTTGCAACGCCATGGGACACAATCACTTTTCTCATACTTAATTAAAGTCGCTTAACGACAGGGGAATGTCTCGTTGTTATTGACGTGTGGTTTGGGGATCCCGCGGTTCTTTAACACCTTCGATTCCGCTCACCAGGCAAAGGTATTCCTGGAATTTACCATTACGTTCCAAATTCTTTGATGTGCCGCATCTGCCCGTGCAAAAATTTCCCCTGATGCGGCTCCTCGTGTATGAGGTATATTCGGGTCTTCAATCTGTTGCCAACTAGGGGGTAACGGATTTCTTGCGTGACATTCAAGATCGCTGTCTCGTGGACCGGATGCTCACTCTGCTGCTTCCGCTCTTGACTGATTTAATTCTACCATCTTTCTTGCCTCATCTGTTCGCTGTTTAGTTATCTAAAGTTGGGCAGTCAATTTCTCGATCTCTTTTTCCTTTTGTCTTTGCTCCTGTTCCATTTCGAGCAGTCGTTCTTTAGCCTCTTTAGCATCTCGCTGCTTCTGTTTGACGTACGAGGACGAAATGGACGCTATCGAGGACGCGGCGTCACCGCTTTTTGTGAGCGAGGGCACAACCGGCCTCTCCATTCGCTAGCCTTTGCTGCAGATGATTTTCCGCCGTATCAATACTTAAATCTACAGAGGTCAAAATCTCATCAAGCTCTTTGTCTAGTGATTCAATGATAGTGTCTGTTCCTTCAAATTCTCCACTCGTTGCATAAACTTGTTTTAGATTGGCAATGATCTTTTCTATGACTTTCGTCTCCGACCTTACTTTATTTATAGCTCTTCGGATAGCATTCTTACTGGGCATAGCTGCATCTGACGGGTGATTCTCTACTAGGTCCTTTAGTTGGTTTCTTATCTTTGTTAACCTGGTCTTCGCCGACTTCTTATTATTGCGTAAGTTCTGTATTTTTGTACTCACTGTGCTTCCCGTTTCGAAGCAGTCGTCTTCCTCCTTGGAGTCCTTCTCGCTTCCGTGACTAGCAAGGTCCGAATTTCTTCGGCGATGTTTCCTTCCCTGTGGTCGTATCTCCATTCGTTACTTCGTCTTGTGCTGTAGCACTGGCCGCCATCGCCAAGGGTCAAAATCTGTTCACTCGTCTGTAGTGAAATCTGCGCTCTGTTGTCGTTTTACATCTGGCTCGAAGGACCACAATTTTTCCCACACGAATTGGAACGGTCAAAATCTCAATACCAACAACATCGAGTCGAAGATTTCCCTATTTTCTCGGCTTATTAGCATACTTTTGCTAGAGGTCTAACCAACCTCATCAATCCCGAGATTAAATAAAGCTTCATTCATTCATTCACTCACACGTGGCGATTACACAATCTGACAAAATGGTTGACTGCGAGTCTAGGTAAAAAAAAGGGGGCGTTCCCGTAAATTGATATCACATGATTATGTCGCGAAACAGGTTAAACATTGACAAACGTAACGCCATAAAACAAATATTCGTTCCAAAACAGTGATAATAATGTTTTTGGGATCAAACGAAACCCTCAAACACGGATCTGTCCTGTTCAGGGGATAGAACGTTATATCGCAGTGGCTCAGCAACTAGTAAGGATCGATTTAACGAGGGGATACCTTTCCCGCCCAACTACTCCTCAAGGGGGCATAATCGATGCACCATTCAGCTCAACTGCGGCGGAAGCTCGCTTAAAGGCGTACCTAAGGGAGATGGGATCAGATGATGGAGAAACTCTTCATGGCTTTAGAGCAGGATGTGCTATAACCCTGGCATTGTCAGGAGCTGAGTTGTCGGAAATCATGGATCATGTTGGGTGGATACGTCGACATACTGCTTTACATTACTTGCAATTGGCCAACGTTCTCAACCCGGCGGGTGCATCTGCTCGATTATCGACAGTAGACATCCCTGCTGTCACGTCTGAGTGGCATGACATTAATGTTTTAAAACGTTTCGTCTGTGCCTTTCCCTCACCCGCAGCTGGGAAAAGGGCGCTTCCAGAGAAGTGAATCTGTTCCTTAGAATAAAATCTTATTTGTAATTAACCCTCTGAAGTAAGTTTGGGTGAGAGTTGGGTGATAGTGATGAGAGGTTTAAAGGTTGTTTTGGGGGTCTTTTGTGTTGAATATTATCTTGTAGTGGGTATTGTGGAAACGGAGCTGGTTGGCGCGTAGATCAATTTTCCCATATCTTAATAACAATGAGCACGAGTAATTGAGTGTCGTGAAATAGGATACTTTTATAAGCGAACAATTCGTCCCTGGGCGAATCTTTTTTCGTTCGTGCCAGGATAAAACCACACATGTAAACAACAAGAAAGAAAGAAAGAAAGAAAGAAAGAAAGATTGATTGATTGATTGATTCACTTTTATTTGAATACGGTAATTTCATAAGTTACATAACTTCTTTACATGAAAGCCGTATAGAAACAGAAGTAAATACTGTACAACTACACTAAAAATATGTACAAATAATAAAATATGGTAAAATGTAGTCAACAGTTTGCCTGCCTACTAGCCAGTTTTCTTTTAAAGATAGCTTTAGATTCGGACGCTTTTATGTCATTTGGTAATGAATTCCACAGCATTCCTCCTCTGTATGAGAAAGACCCCTTATAATATTCTGTTTTTGGAACGTGGTCCAATACAACATTATATTCCGCATTTCTTAGCATAGACTTATAAGGGTTGTTCCCACAGACATTCGAGAAAAGATCACTTAAGTAACTAGGTACATTTCCATTAACTGTATCATACATTAATAGACTTAAGTGCTTTTGACGCCTTGAGGCAAGCTCTTCCCAGTTTAGTTGTTTTCGTATTTGTGCTGAACGAACGTCATAACCTTGAAAGGTTATTATGCGTGCAGCACGATTTTGTAATTTCTGGATCCTAGTGGCAAGTCCCTGGTCTAAATTGTCCCAAACAACGTCGCAGTAGTCGAACACAGGCTGGATAAGAGATTTGTAAATAATATTTAGAACATCTAATGGTACATAATCACGTGCCTGTTTTAGACCACTGATGGATCGATTGACTTTTGAACAAAGTTTGTCAACATGCTCGTTCCATTTAAGATTTTCATCTAAGTGAATTCCTAAATATTTTGTTGTTTGGACTCGTTTAACATGATTGTTGCCAATCTTAATTGGAAAGTCTCTTCCTAAGTTAGATAATTTGAAGGTAGTTGTTAAGAACATATACTCCGTTTTAGTGACATTTAAGCTTAACTTATTTGCAAGAAGCCAGTCCCTAACGCGAGTTAGGTCATTATTTACCTTGGCATATAGTTCAGCAGTGGATACAGAGGACGCATATATCGTGGTATCATCGGCATACATGTGTGCTTTGGTATGGAGAAGACATCCAGGGAGATCGTTGATATAAATTAAAAACAACAAAGGGCCTAAAATTGAACCCTGTGGAACGCCACAACTTATCAACTGGGGCTTAGATACACAGCCCTCTACTACACACTGCTGTTGCCTATCTGATAGGTACGATGAAAACCAGTCGAGCGTTACACCCTTCAGACCATAGAGCTCAAGCTTTTTTAATAAAATATTATGTGAAACGGTATCAAAGGCTTTGGCAAGATCGAGAAGCACAATCAAATTGGTCATGCCTTTGTCAATGTTAAGATACCAATTATTTGTTAAATGTAACAGCGCTGTCACTGTAGAGTGAAGGGAACGAAATCCAGACTGGTTTTTTGTTAACAGGCCATTTGAATTTAAGTACCCGTATAGTTGATCGTAGACTACCCTTTCACAAATCTTAGAAATGGCTGGCAAGACAGATATTGGTCTATAGTTTTGTGCATCTGTGCGATCATCCTTTTTATACAAAGGAAATACTTTAGCCATTTTCCACTGTGAAGGAAAGAGGCCAGTATCTATGGATTTGTTTATGATACAGGTTAAAGAAGTGGCAATAATTGGGCCGGCTTCTTTTAGAAGCCGACATGAGATGTTATCAAGGCCAGTGGCCTTGTTCGGAGATAATTTACCTAATAACTTTAAAACTTCAGTGGCAGAGGTATGTTGTAAATTAAAAGTCGTGGAAACAGGCTTTATGTAAGAGTCAAAACTTGTATTACCACTAGGCAGTGTGGAGGCTAGGTTTGGACCGACAGATGTAAAATGGTCATTTAAAATCTCACACATTTCTGCGGGTTTTGTGAAGGAATTATCACCACTTTTTAGTTCACTTATTGAAGAGTTACTAGTGCACTTACGATATGTTAATTCATTGATTGTCCTCCATATTTCCTTCGGGTTACCCACATTTTGTTCCACTTCTGATTTGTAATAATTCGCTTTTGCCATTTTAATCTCATTATTTATTCTATTTCTTTCTTTTCTATATTTATCCCAGATAGATGGCTGTTTTGTTAATATAGCCTGCCTTTTCAGTCTGTTTCGACCTGTTATCAGCTCCCTCAGATCAGTAGTAATCCAAGGGGATTTTTTATTTCTTACTCGCCGCGTTCTTATGGGCGCATGAGCGTCAGCTATTTTTAAAAACATATTTTCCCAGATTTCAACCATTTCATCGGAAGTAGTGCAATTTCTTAGGCTATCCCAGGGCGCTGACTTTAGGTCTTCTCTGAAAGCACTTGCATTAAAGTTTTTAAAAGAACGAGTGGTCACATGCTTATGAGTGTTTTTAGATGAAATGGCAAACTTACGTACTGCATAGACCATACTATGGTCACTTAATCCCATATGCACCACTCCTGATTTTAAAATCCTTGAGGGTTCATTTGATAATATTATATCAATAAGTGTACTAGAATTTGGCGTAATTCTAGTAGGTTCATTGATTAATTGTTGAAACTGATAGGTCGAACTTAATTGCTTCAACTGAGACAGGTGCATGTTATTTCTATCCGATAGATAATTGCAATTTAAATCGCCTAAGATAATTTGTTCCTTAGATTCCATGTCAATAATGCGAACAATAGCTTCTAAAGCTTCAAAGAAGCCAACCGAACAGCTAGGGGGCCTGTAGGCCGCAGTTACGTTAAAAGCTTTACTATTAGGCTTTTTAATATCAACACTTAACATTTCAAACTCGTTATTGGGAATTATTTCATTTCTAAGGCAATAATTAATATTCGATCGAAGATAAATGCACACGCCGCCGCCATTACGGTTTCGATCCTTTCTTAGGATTGAATAGCCGTCAATATGAACCAAGTTGTCAGTTATTGTAGAATCGAGTCTAGTCTCATTAACAGCTAGCAAATCAAGACACTGATCAGCCATAATTAGTCGAAGCTCTTCAATATGCAGCGGGAGACTAGCAACATTAATACTCGCAATTTTGAAGCCCCTCACTTTCAAGGCAGAGGTCATATCATCATAACAATTTGGTTCACATTCAGGCAAAAAACTGTTGACTTCTTTAAATCAATAACAGTTACTAATATGATTCAAAATATTCTTAGCAAGTGCTGCGCTACCTTTCTGATTTAGGTGCAGGCCACTACTGTTCAGCATGCTGCTTCCTATTTTGCTGTTGTCAATAAAACTTAAGTCACGGCCACTTACAAATGACTTGATAATCCTGTTCGTTTCGGTTACTTTGTCCCCCATGCTTGGCTCGTCTGTTCTATGAGTGAGGCCTGAAATGGTTACACTAGCTGTGGTATTCTGCGATATGTCTTCGCACAGATTTATAATATCTTCTGCGACTTCCCGAGGAGATCTGTTGTGAAGATCGTTCGTGCCAACATGTAGTATGATCTCACTTGGGTCGGTACGAACAGTTGGGATGGCATAGCTTTCCATATCGCTCACTGTTGCACCCGGGAAACACCTCATCTGAACTTTAGTGTTATTTTTTGACATTTTCCACCATTGTAATCCCTTCACAGTAGAATCGCCAAGAATAACTACCCGATTTTCTGAATCTTGTTGGTCAGATTGCCGATTGAAGCTTGTGCCGGGCCGTGAGTTACTTGATTCTAACAATGTATACTGCGGGCCGTGTTCCTGCTCTTTTTTCTCATCTTTTCTGTTGCCACTGCCTTTCTGGTTCTTCTTCTGGCTCTGGTTCTTTTTGCCGTTTTGATTGGTTTTCTTTGCAGGTCTAACAACAGGGATACTTGTTTGCGTGACTGCTTCTGATGGCGTGACAGCTTCTGTTATTGACCCAACAGCCGTAAAATTATATGCCTCATCTTGACTGAGCTTTAAATCATTTCGTTGCAAAATTCTTATCGTTGAAATAAGAGTTGATTTTTCGCTTTCAAGGGTTCCTATCACTTCCTTCAGCTCGGCTAGATTATCTTTCGCGACTTTCAGTTGATTACGAAGTAGATTATTCTCTTCCTGTAATTTGAAATTCAAATTTTCAGTTTCAGCAGCACCAGCAGAAGATATGTTAATTTTCCCGCCATCATTCAAAATATATGAGATATCATTTTTCATCATCTTTATCTCCTCTTTTATTAGTTGTAAATCAGATTTTACCTTATCCTGACTTGTAGTAGTCAAAGCATCCGCCGGATCTAATTGTTCTATTGCATACGTCTCAATATGTTCATCTGCTGCCGGAGCTTCGCTTTGCTGGCCGCCATTATTACTATTCCTTGCTTCATCTCCGTTGTCTTTAACGTTCAAAAAGTCGGAGAATGCCTTTGTCAAACTTGCACTGCCAGAACCTTGAATAATGATCTTCTTTGTAGTAATGTACAATTTAATTGTGCAGTCCGCGGCCTTGAACGAGAGCATTTTGTGATGTTTATCTTCGTTCACCTCGGCTGAAGCAATCGCCGTGTTCTTCAAAATTTCCGACACCAAAATCTTGAGTGAGTCAACATTACTTGACCAAAGAAAGTAATTTAAAGTACTATCATATGATAAACAATCCTTTAGCGTAGAATTTTCCATCGTAGAACGTACTATTTTTAGCAAATAGTCCGATTTGTTTAAGAGTCGCTTTCAGCGTGTGTACACGTGTGAACAGAGAGAGACAGAGACAGAGAAAGAAAGAAAGAAAGAAAGAAAGATAGAAAGAAAGAAAGAAAGAAAGAAAGAAAGAAAGTAAAGTTCTTTACTAGATCCGTGTCAATTATGCAAAATAGCTGGTAAGTAGATTTGACAGACAGATAAAAAGTACCCACCCGAAGGTAGCCAGGCTTATAGAGTCGGGTGGGTCAAAAGGGTGTTAGAAAAACGTACACAGAAGGAAAAATAAGACCAATTGCAAAACTTAATTAAAAATAATTCATGTACAGATTACAACTGCATCTTTAGACTAAGTACAAGTACAGTAACATGATAATTTACAATAACAGGAGCTAAATTTTATAGGTGCTATTTTGGTTCCATAAATCCAGCAGATATTTTAGCAACGATCGTTTCATTAATAATATAATAATAGTAATCATCATCATCATCATCATAATAATCATAATCATAATAAAAAGCGATTCCATATTTCGCTCAATCTAACATCCTACCAATTACAATGCTCTACTTCAAACTCTCATCAATCTTAATGCTTGATATAACCACTAACTCTGCACCTCAAAATATCTGCAATCTTTTCACTCTTACCCAAGACATACATCAGTATAATACCCGCTCAGCATCTTCTGGTAACTACTTCATTAATCCTTCTAGGCTCAATCACCATAAAAACTCCTTTTCCATCGTTGGGGCTAAAATTTGGAACAGCATTCCCGAAAGCTATCGAAGTCTACCAAAGCACATATTCAAAAAGAAAATCCAAGCATTAATATTTGTAACTTTAGAAACTCTAGACAGTTATGCTGACACTAGCACTCTTATTGCTGAAATAAAAAAGGCATCTTAATTACAATTCAATTTTAATTTAGATTATTTTTCTTCATCTTTTATCGCTTTGTTTTTCTTCTTTTTTTTCCTCTTTTGACAAACAATGTATTCAAAATCGACCTTTTTTTAACGCCTTCAGATAGTAATTCATGTTTGTATGTCCTCAACACCGCCTGCCTAGATTAGCTCGCTATTTGCAGGCGGTGTTCATTGTAAGTAATTTTTTTTTTTGAAGACTCAATAAACTCTCTCTCTCTCTCTCTCAAAGCTACCGTCACTTGACTTTTCTTGAGGGAATAGCATAGGAGCTCAATATAGTTTTAACATCGGAGAACTTTAGATTGTTTATTAGATTTCTATCTTTTATCGTATATTATTTAACTGCATAGGTTACGCTGTGCGCCCTATATTGTTCTATTTTAGCATCCATACGTTTATCTACCGCTCATAATAATAATAATAATAATAATAATAATAATAATAATAATAGTAATAATAATAAATAATATTTCTATAGCGCACAACTCCAATTAATTGTCCGTGGAGCTTTACAACAAATAAAAATGAATTTTAAACAAACTTAATTTACAAACATTCACTAACAAACTTTTTAAAAAGATAAGTTTTTAAAACATATTTAAAAATGTCAACAGATGAACTCCTACATACTGAATAAGGCAAAGAGCTCCTACAATAAGTTAAAGGATCAGACAAATACGACGGGCCTTAACATTAAGAGATTTATAAACTAAAAGAAGCATCTTAAGCGGCCTTCACACGACAAACAACTGTTGGCCAACTCGCATTGGCGAACACCAAAACGTTGGCCAACTCGTGTGTTCACACACGTCATAACAACACAGACCAATGCTCGTAACTATGGTGTCCGTATTTCAATGGCACACATGGAGGGTTGCGGCGTCATACTTGCTACTATTTTATATTCTTCGACGGAGAAAAAACAGAAAACGATGGAAGAATAGAAAGAAACAATGCATGACGTAAGTAATGACCTTGTGCCGTCAAATCTGAAAGACCTGTTCGTTCCTACTGCGAAAATCCATTCTTACAAGACACGAGCCTCGGTCTCTAAGAATTTCTATATCCAGAAATCAAATATTGAAATTAAGAGGAAGTCCTTTTCAAGAATTGGTGCAAAACTGTGGAATGAGATACCAACTAAGTTAAGGGCTCTCCTTAAAGCTACTTTAAAAAAAAAGATACAAATGATTTTGTTAAATATATTGGAAAATGAAGATTCTTATAAAGATTTAGAATCCATCATATCAAAACTTAATTTTTACTCTTCATAGCTGTACATCCTTATTTTCCGATCCTGTTTTGTCCCAGCCTGACTTCGAATTTACTATGTAACCTTAATGAACTAGTGCAATATGATTTTCTCTTAAGTAGTTCTTCTTTTGCCTTTTTAAACAAAGGTTAGCAGATTTTTATTTATTTTTATTTTTCCTGGCCCGCCTCGATTAGCCTCCGCTACCTGCGGTGCCAGGTCTGTTATTACTGTATCATGTGCGAAAATGTAATAAAATTGTCTTGTCTTGTCTATCTGCCTTGGCGCGTACAATTCTTTTTTCGGTATCTTTATAACCATTTGATGATATAAGTCTGGGTTGTTATGAATTTCATCGATAAACTGAAAAGTCCTATCGGACGGTCGGACTATTTCCTCCGCCATTTTGTGAAGTGTCTTGCGAATAACGTGAAGAGAGCGCCAATTTTGATTGGTTAAAAGTGAAAACACACGTTCACATTCGTTCACACGTCAAATGTGAGTTTGCCAACACGTAATATGATCGAACTTCCTAGTCTTACAAACTAGACGAGCAGCAGAGTTTTGAACAGATTGTAGCTTAACAATGCGTGGGGAACTTAGGAATTCCATACTGTAGAGAGTTACAGTAGTCGAGTTTAGAGGTGACAAAAGTGTGAACAACCGTTTCAGTAGCTTCGCGGGTCAAATACTTTCTAATTCTCGAGATATTCCTAAGATGATAGAAGGAAAACTTGCAAACATCCGTAATATGTGATTTAAACGGGCATAGTATCATCGAAAACAATACCAATCTTGATTGGAAGCAACTTTCACTGGAACAACGTCGACATCCCCAACACGTAAACATGATAAAGATGGACAGAAACAATATCTGGTTTTAGGAAGGTAATCATCTTCACCGTTATGTAATTTTAATTTCAACAATAACAATTTGCTCCCGGCTTTCATGTAAATGCAGCCTAAAAAGTGTAGAAAGCCATGCGAAAGAAAGGACAGAGGAAAAAACAAAAATCGATAGAAATGTTCACTGAATGTTAAAACGTTTCTTTTCCATGTTTGAATCTAGCAAAAAACGGTTACCAAAAAAACAACTATGGTATTTATCTTGTCTGGACAAAGTTTCCTTTAAGTTTTACCTTGAATTTTAGATATGATAAAATAGGCCACGACTGGCCACAGTCATTCAATATTGCTCCTTCGGACGCTCTTAGTTAAACTGCCCAACTCTACTCCAGTTTGTATTGTGCAAAGAGAACCACCGTCGATTGGTGGTGAACACCTGTGATTTTCTCCCAACCCGAACAAAGTAAGGAACGTGCCAATATTTTCCTGCGATAAGAGCCCTAATTGTAGGCGTTTTCTTCCTGTGGGTGATTCATTAAAAGAGTTCTAGATAAAGCCCTAATTGTAAGCGTTTTCCTCCTGTGGGTGATTCATTCTCAGAGCATTTCACCTCCTCCCCACTTTGTAGGGAGGAGGTGAAATACGAGTCCCCTAAAAACGACTGCGTAGGAGGCTAGATAAAGCCCTAATTGTAGGCGTTTTCCTCCTGTGGGTGATTCATTCTAAGAGTGCTAGATCTAGAGTGCTGCCCCATCGGCGTAACCCGCAGGTTGAAACCGTGGGGACCCGCGCGAGCACCCGCGCGTAATTCCCGCGCGAGTATTGGCAAAGTAGTAGGTCCCAGTCTATCCGCACAGTTGACAGGCGTTGAACATGGCCGACAAAGAAAAAGAGGAGAGAAACACATTCCTGCGATCAATTTGTAAGTATTTTCTTGAAGAGTAGATAGCTATCATTTACCACGCAAATCCATTCTGAAAGTTTCTACCAATGGAAAGATTTCCGTACGTCCCCATACACTGATTTATACACATGCATAATAATCTCGTGCTAATTCCTCTCAATGCAAACATCGGGCGACGTAGAGTTAAGCTTATGAGTTGCATTGGAAAATGTATGCTTACACAAGTTCAAGTCTTCAAATGTATGGGTCTGTGAGGAAATCTCACCCTACCAAAGAATGGTAAACTTTGCTGTTTTCGTTAACACAGACTTGTGACATCTTGTACTTGATAAGTAATTGCGTGCAAGCAGACTTTTTGTCGCGTGTCCAATTTTATCGCGCATTAATTTGTGCCCTTGTTCAATTTTGCTAAATTGAACACCAGTGATTTTGTTCTCAAGGTTGGGGAAACGCGTGAAATTTTTCCTATGGCTTAACTAACGTTTTTGTGTTACTTTTCGTAGAGTGCACATTTATTTCAACGTGTTTTTTGTGATGACTGCGTTTAAGCAGTTGAGCAGCCTGGTGCCGAGTGTTCTGTAGTTGTTCCCCTTATATCAGTTGATTGCAAAAGTTTAGAGTCTTTACACTGCTTTTTATTTACCACCCCTTTTTTCTGTGGGATTGTCGTGACTCATGCTTCGACTGAGCTGCTCCATCTTGGGTCGTAATGGCGAGCACAACCTGGGGAGAGTGTCTAAACTACTAAGCGGGTCCCTAGTCAGGGTACATAGTGCATGGGAGGAGGGGGGATAAGGGGACTGAGTGTCTGAGAACAAAAGAAGTACAAGAGCATGAATATTGAAGTTTTAGGGCCTGTTCACATGGAGGGTGGGGAGTGGGGGATCCCGGATAGGTGAGGTACCCCACCAAGCTGTGGTAAAAAAAAAAAAAAAAAAAAAAAAGCTGGCTTCCACATGCAACCCCAGGGTGCTGGGGTGAGGTTTAAAATGCTATCGCGTGGTCACTAAGTACGTATATTAACAAAGAATTCAGAGACAATTGCCCGGATGAACATGACCCTACCCCACCTCCAGCATTCACATGGAGAAAACTCACCCCATCTAAGCGGGTTACCCGCCCTGGCTGACTGGACAACCCGCCTCAGTGAGGTACCCCACCTCACATGTGAACGCGATTGAAAAATAAAGAGAGATTGTATGGAGAGATTGGTAACCCCTCCGAGGCAGGGGACCTCACCTTCCTGGGGTCCCCCACCTCCATGTGAACAGGCCCTTATTGTAATTTTGACTAGGTTGCTTGCCGTAAAAACCTGTGCTGAAAAGTAAAGTAATTCAAACAATAGCTTGTTTATATTGCATTACACAGACTGTTATTGCTTAGTAAGATAGCCAGACAGAATTTTTAGAGCATTTGCAGACAGGTTACAATTAGTATTATACTTTTATAAGTCTATTGAAAGCCCTCACTTGTATGTAAAGCAATAAAGTGTACTCTAATAGCAATACCATACATTTTAACCAACTCTGAACATTAAAAAGTGAAAAAATGTTGTCAGCCATACTTGTGTCAAACCTTGCAGGCTGTGAAAAGCTGAAGTTACTGAAAAAGTGGCAGTGCAAGGTCCCGGGGGAGGGGGGGGGGTACTCCCAGAAGAATTGGGTGGGGGTATGCGGCCCACTTCCTGAAACCCTTACCCTATTTCAGACCAAAATCTGCGATTTTCCCTACCCTATTTCAGACCTATTTCATGAACACGGTTGGCGTAAACATAATTTGAGAAGGGCTTTTGTGACTCTTTTGTTGATGGTCTTATCTCCTGATGATGAAGGAGCTTCTTCTAAAAAACATATTCAATTCAGGAATAGAGTTCACAAACCATACCCTATTTCAGACCAAAATGGTTAAAATCGGCACCCTGTTTCAGACCAAAACAGCTGAAAAACCATACCCTTTAGGGCCACACCTATCTAGCCCATATAAGGGAATTCCCCCCCATCCTGGGCAAAGCATCATTTATAGACTCAGAAACAGGTGGTATTTGATACAGGTGTATGTTCACATTGCTGTAATTCTAATGGTTGTTTTATAGTAAACAGAGGTCCAAATAAGAGGCAGATAAAACCTGCAGAGAACAACTCTCTCCTGCAATTGGCTCTCGGCGAGGACAGCGAGGACAGTGAAGAGGATGAAGATTTTGAACTAAATGATGATGATGATGATGATGATGATGAAGGTGTGTGAAAAATCCTGTATATGTTTTATTTTTTTGTTCACTTGATTAACTGCAGGCATGATATTAAGTAACAATCCTTGTTTAATACATACATGCATACATACATACATACATACATACATACATACATTACATGAACTTTATTTATACTTGAATTTCAGAGTAGCCTGAAAGGCTAATATCTTCGAGAACAAAAGAAGAGAAAATCTATTTACGTACATAAAATTCTATATACATACATAAAATAAATGTATTACTTACATGAAAATCTATTTACTTACATAAAAAATGTTAAATATTCGGTTAAGTCTAAAAGGATATTGCTTTCAGGAGTCTTCTAAACCATATAAAGTAGACTCAGATCTGTGGGACATTAAAGAACCCACACACTGTCCAAAAAGAGTAGGGGATGTAGTTCCCAGTGTGGTGGTATACTGTATCTCTACTTTTCATCTGTCTTTGACATTCCTGTGTGGGTTGGGTCAGTGGGTGAGATCAAGCATGGACTGATAGTGGTTGCCAGAGGCGCCTTTACAGGCTGACATCCGATCTTGCCCTAGAGAAGAATTGTTAACTGCCATGAAACTTTGTGATATGTGTGGTATATAAATCCATTACCATAACATAATGAATTGTAAATTATTATTTGCATTACATAATATTATTTCAAGTTCAAATATTTTATCTCAAATGGCTGGTAAGAATTATGGCAGGTTTCTTTCACTAAATACAGAAAGATTCTTAGACAGGTTGCTAGATTTAAAAAGAATGTGCAAAATACTTGGTCTAGTCTGATCTCAAGAATTATCTACAGTAGCATGGATGTTAACCCTAATGCTTTATGCTGTAGAGGCAAAGACTTTATACAACAAAGAAAGGCAGACAACACCCTTGTGCAGCTGTTCTCCATTAACTGTACTCTTATCCTCATATATAACAATAATATTAAAACTGCTGACCAGTTAGCTCAGTTGGTAGAGCACTGGACTACCATGCAGGAAGTTGTGGGTTCAAACCCCAGCCAGACCAACACTCAGGGTCTTTAAATAATTGAGGAGAAAGTGCTGCCTTTCTAATGACATCTACAAATGGTTACTAGACATTCTAGTCTTCTCGGATAAGGACGATAAACTGTAGGTCCTGTCTCACAATACTTTCACCTAATCAAACTCTGTGGGATGTAAAAGAATCACAAGGGACGTAACAAAACTCTGGCTGTGACCACCTCTAGTGTCATTTCTATTCTGTTGTTTTTCTCTCTGACCACTGGAAGTCGACCTTTGTAAGGGACTTCATGTCCTCTTGTTGTACCTCCATGGATGCATTTCCTAAATGCTTATATAAATAAATAAATAAATGAATATTACCAGTATTCCTGATATTATCACACAGGAGGTTCAGGCTCAGAGAAGGAGAATGATGATAATGCAGGTAAAGATGACAAAAGTCAAGGCAACAGACAAGAGGCAGAAGCAAGTAATGATGAGGAAGATGACAGTGATGATGATAGTGATGATGATGATGATAACGAAGTCACAGCTGGTGTTACCCTCACTGTGGGAGACTTAATACAGGCCATGAAAACCAAGAAAAAGATTCCAGTTAGCCAGCCAAGCTCTGTTGTAAGTGAAGATTTTGTTTGGTTAGTCAGTAAAACTGGGAAGTGTATTCGTGTAATGTTAATTGCTCTGTTAGTACACTTAATTTAATGATTCATAATAATAAGTACCGGTAATTATCTTATGTAAGTTGTTGTCATCACTCCAATGTTTCTGTCAGTCTTACCATGATTAACAGGAACTCCTAGCTACAGTGTATAACAAAACATCTTAAAAATGATACCAATCCAGGGGTTTCAATAAGTTTAGAAATAGTCGTCTGACCTAACTAATGTAGGCGGCAACCTGATGGATTTTTTAATAATTTAATTAGTGAAAATATGAACAAAGTAGGTGGTGGTAAGAGGTAAATTCTGGCAAAGTAGGCGGCGATTTTAGCCAGTTGCCGGCTTCTAAATAAATGAAACCCCTGCCAATCTATTCCTGGAACCATTATCACAGGTTTTGTTCTCTTATTTTGTGAACTGGTGTACATTCTCTCTGTTCTGTGCAAGTGATGCAAAACTGATTCTTGTTTGCAGGCATCAAGTGAAGTTTCTGCTTCATCCAAAAAAGTTGACATCTTAATTTGTGGAATCTGCTTAGATGATGTGAGGTACTGTACATGTGATACTTAAATTCCCAATTACTATGGTAATGGTTGTGATTCAGTTGCCACTTTGGCAAAGCCTTTAATTCAATTAAATCATCTACAACGATTGGTTTGTGAGGGAGAGTGCTCTTTAATGTTAGCTTTGCTTTATACTGCAGGTAACTGAAACATCTAGTAGACTAGAGTGACCTAACAATAGGTTAAAATTCATGGACAGCAGTTTAACAAAACCAATTCAAGACAGGTGAAATGACCTTGTCACAAACAAAGACAAGCATTGGCTTGAAAGCTTTCTTAAATTGGTGATGAACTCTTTATGATCATTATTAGACAAGGATACTTCACAAGTTAATGTGATCAAGTAAGCTGAAGGCATTCAAAAGGCACTAAGGCCACAAGGTAGCGGGCATTACCCCTTAAATCTACCAAAGCAAAGATTGAGCCCAAGCATTAGCAGCCATGGACAGCTGTTTCAGCCTTGTTAGGCCTCATCAGCATGGCATAGCTAATGCTCAGGCTCATGTACCCACATATCAATAAAACAAGCAAAGAATTGCAGAGGTAACATGGCCCTGCTACTTATTCATAGGAGCTCCCTCAATCAATAATCTGCTATTAAACATATATGCATAGTGATAACTAGATAGCATTTTTAGTGAACCCGCTATAAATAAATTTTACTTTTACTTTCTAGTGATGAAGGAGACGAGATTGTTGAATGTGATTACTGTGGTATTACTGTCCATGAAGGTAGCTATGTTATTAATGTGTGGCTGTGAAGGGCACAATGGCCATATGTATATCAAATAATTGGGATATGAGTTAAGGGTGTTTCCCCACAGCCTGAAAACCCTACATGTACCTGGTATGATGGAATGTATTTGTTCAGGAACCTGCTCCTACATGTAACATATTTTGATATTAGTTTTGTCTTTTCACAGCAAGCTGGTAGATGCTTGGATATTTTATGAAAGACTACATCAAGATGGATTTCATTGTTAACTTCCCTTTCATTTGAGGAGTAGTGGGGGTGGGGGTGGGGGGTTCTCCCTTAGGGATTTAATCACAGGATGGAGTCTGCTATTTTGAATAAAGAATTACGTTCAATGTTATTTTATCTTGGATTTTCTTACCAGTGTTGAGGCAAACGGTTGCATATAAAATTATTAAAACTTAGTACCAACTTATTTTTCCTGAAGGTTGTTATGGTATTAATGATGAGGACAGTGATTCTGGAAAGAGTAATGACACTGATTCACCAACAGAACTGTGGTTTTGTGATGCCTGCAAAGTAGGGTTGCAACCTGTAAGTTTGTTTCTTTGTGTAAATCTGTCTTAGTTTATACTGGTAGCTGTCATTAAGGGCTATAGGCCATAACATGAGTTACAGCAGAAAGCCATTTGTATGAAGTAAAATTTAAGAAAACCCCCAGGAACTTTTATCAAATAGCACTGTCATGTTCTGTAATAATATTATTACATCCCCATTCCTAGGATTGTGAGTTATGTCCTAACCTTGGTGGAATTTTCAAGGAGACAGATACAGGCCAGTAAGTAGAAAAACAATTCCCTTTGTTCTATCTTTCCAAAAAAAAATTAAGATTGATAAATATGAAGTATGTACAAAGATGAGATTCATGAAAAAAAGATGTCTGAGGCACAAGTTACATGTAAGTGACTAGTGATAACTGTGTTTTTTCCTTTTTCTTGGACTTCCAGTGTTTTGTGAAAGCATTAAGGGTTAACCTCTGGGTTTCCTTTTTATTAATAACTATTCATGTTATTCTGAAATAAAGTATTGTTAGTATTTTAATAATATAACTAAGTGTTTAACACAAAGAACAAAAAACCTCAAACATAAATTTTTGGTACCGATCCTCTCATCCTAACTCTGATTACACTAATATTTCACCAAGAGAAAGTGTTTTTTTTATAACCATATACATGTATTTTCCAGGTGGGTTCATCTGCTGTGTGCTCTTTACACTCCTGATGTGGCATTTGTTAAACCAGAGCAGCTTCAGTGTGTCACTTTATCAGAGCTGCCGCATTACAAGTGGGGTGCCAAGGTACAGGACTAGCTTTTGCATATTTTTACTCACTAGGTCAACAGTCCACAGCATGTGTACAAAGGACAGGGCAATGAAAGTTTGAAGTCTTATTTTCTGTGTTTTGGGTTATTAGGATTGTAACCTTTGTGAAGATGAGCGGTTTTGCAGGACAGGTGTGTGCATTGAATGCGATGCTGGCATGTGCAGGACATACTTTCATGTCACGTGGTGAGTACCTGTACCGTAGTTTATAAAGTCCCTCACATGTTATTCCTCAAGCCTTTCAGACTGTCAATTTGAATATAATATGCAGTAATTACTAAGGGCAACTTCAGATGTTATCTTTGCATGGACTCAATTCTTTGACTTAGCATGCCATACAAGGTAGAGTTACTCATCCTTACCTTGCTCTGAAGTTTTCTTTTACTTGTTTACCAGGTTTCTTACTTCCTTAAACAACATTTTCATTTTATTTTAAATACTAGATTTAACAAGTAGGGTATGGGTTTTTGATTTGCTACTGTCATGTACACCCCCACCCCCACCCCCACAACCACAACCACAGGCACACCCAAGTCAGAATATGTTCTTAACACTGTCATTTGTTATGTTGGTATGTAGTGCTCAAATGTATGGACTTCTGTCAGATGTTCCAGAGGAGTGTGATGAGGTATACATGACATTTTGAAAAAGTTAAAACACTAGGAAGTGCTCTTACTAACAGCAAGTTTTTCATTAAAAAAAGAACTGTTAAAAAAGGGCTGTAATATGTAGATAGAATCAAAAAAGCATGTGAAATGCTCCAATAGAATCACACTCTGTTTATACATGTAGCACATGACATTTACTTGGTTCAAAGTTCATAATATTCAGCTTTTATACGTCATACCATATTTCCTTGCATAAACGCCTGGGCACTAATTTACAATTTTTGTTTTGAATAATGCAGTACATAAAAGAACTTTGCAAGCGCATAGAGATAGAAATAACTGGAAGTGACTTAACGGAAAATAAACTGTTTTCCTACATGTACTGATGCCGATGTAGTTGAACCTCAAAAGACAATAGAAACAGGTTTTCCTTGTCTCTTGTCTTGTAGGGGGGAGCAGGGTTGGCGTAGTGGTGAGAGCGCTCGCCTTCCACAAATGTGTCCCGGGTTCGATTCCCGGACTCAGTGTCATAAGTGGGCTGAGTTTGTTGGTTCTCTACCCTGCTCCGAGAGGTTTTTCTCCGGGTACTCCAGTTTTCCCCTCTCCCCAAAAACCAACATTTGATTTGATTTCATTTGACTTTATTTGTTTCTGTATTTGCTCTGCCCAACTAGCCTTTGTGCTATAAATACTACCGAGGGTAAATAAAGGTTATTATTATTATTATCTCTACTATTTAAGAAATTGAAGGGGGAGAGAAGGGGGGTGGTTATTCGAGAGGGGGCACTTATTTGCTATTTGGCCAAGGGGGTCAACGCTTATTTTGGGGAGCGCCCTTATTAGAGCGTAGGCGTTTGTTAAAGGAAATATGGTATGTAGCACGCAAAATAGTTTAGAAACTTGTTTGAAATCTCAGTTTGTGTCTATATTTATATACATTGATATGTCTGCATCCCAAAAATGGCCTGGCAGAATTGGCATGCACATCTGTTTTGTTGCAGGATGTTGCAGACCCGCTGTTTGCTCACTGCAGATTGCATGCAGATAAAAGAACAGCGGCAAGTAGGGTAAGGTCTACATCTGGTGAAAGGAAGTGTGGGGGCATAAGTAGCTGCATAAGGAACAATATATTAAGTTATCTCAAGGGATGCAGCCTCTTTTTTTCTTAAGTGTGGTTATTAGGCTTGAAGTAACGGCCAGTCAATGGACAATGCCCGGTCAGAATTGGGTATTGACCGGACAGATCTTTGGATTGCCAGAAATGTTGTCTGGTCATTCTATTTGATAATAACAAGAGACATAATGCGTGTTCCTGAAATAAATATAAATTATGTAGACAGAGTTGTGGCATTTGTTGAGAAATTCTAGCCGGTGTTGTAGTCATTTTCGCAGCAATATTATCCTGGACCTACTTGTCACAAAAAACTCTAAACCACCAAAAATGACAAACTCATGGCCCAACAAGATAATTAATTACTCGGGCTTCGTCGTCGTGTTTCATCCACAAAGCTCACTTCCGGCGTTTCTGCGCAAGCGCTAACTAATTCTATCAACTCACAACAGCAAGAATGATGCCTGTTGTCATGCATCGGAAAACGTCGATTCACCTTGTGTCTTTGAAGTCTGAACAACTAATATGTTGAGAGAAGTGTCTATACGAATGTTTGCAAGTTCAACAGCGAGAAGAAAGCTTTTAACATGACCAAAGTGAACTCCAGATGTCTTGAATTAGACTGCCGTGTTTCCCGTGACGGCTCCATACTAAACTAATTTTGAGTGGTACATTTTGTTTAATAACTCAAGTACGGGATATCATACACCCATGAGACTTTAACAGGTAGTTTATTTACTATTTTTCCACAATATCTCAATTTCTGGACATTAGTTTTTTGAACAATAAGCGATTTCAGTTTTTACTTGCGTGACGTGAAACTGACCGCAGAAACCTTACTCTCTTTCTTATGTTTCAAATGGCCCAACAGTTTCACTCTGCTGATTATCTCTTTCTCCTCACATTTCACCGAGACTCCGTTGACGTTTATGCGAAAAAAATGCTACATCGTTCGATAAGCGTTTCCTTTCTCAAACACTTAGCAGAAATATCCATCGAAGCGAAAACAAGTTTGCTTAGTTTTTTTTGGAATAAATACACTATTTTTACCTTCAGATGGTCCAGAGGTCATTGCTACTGCCTCGAGGGATTTTTTTTTTCGTTTTTCTTTTTCTTCTTCTTTTATAAATATTTTTTACAAGTATTATTATTATTATTGTTTTCAATGGTTGAGCTGTAAAGCAATTTTTTAATTTTAAAGGGACATAGGTTGATAGGGGTCTATGGATATACACTGCAAAGAAATAAACTCCAACACAAGCGCAATGCGTCCGATGAAAGAAAGACAGACTTCTCTCTATTATTTTGTTTGCGCTAAATGAGCTCTTTGCAGGATGTCAGTCACGTGGTCACGCCATGCTGGGACGCAAACAACCCACTGGGACCAGACAAACAAAGAGCTTACATCATTTAAAATGGAAATTTTCTTTTTTTGTCTTGTCTCAGTGGGTTGCTTGCGTCCCAGCGTGGGGATTTTGTACCACGTGACTGACATCCTACAAAGAGCCCAAAAGGGAAACAATACTGTTTTTGCAAGCCCGAGTTTAGGCTAATTGTACGCTTTGGTTATTATTAATAAGTGGCCTCACAAGAGCAAAAAGAGAGAGAAACTAAATGGCCTTGAGAAGCAAAATCCTATCAAGCTCAAAGGGTGGGTGGGTGGGTGGGTGGGAGGTCAGGCGGCGGTGAATGACAACAAGAAAACTGGCAAACAACGGCAAATCATGTAACCTGTCACCCCCCTCACTAACACCCAGACTCCCAGATGTGTGTGAGAAAAACGTTTTCCGCTTCTTTCGTTCCTCAGCCTGCGGAAAACAACACTTTATGAATCCCTGAGGGTTTCAAATGTTGAAAGCAAATAGGCCATTTCGAATTACCTTTGGCCTCTTTTTCAAAGTGAGTCCTGGTGTTCATCCTTTCATATGAAATAATGTTTCATTCACATGCAATTTAAACTCATTATCATACGAATGGTTGTGCATCGGGCCTCACTTTGAATAAGAGGCCAAAGGTAATTTGGAAATGGCCTATTGAAAGTGGGCTGTTAAATAGCAAAGAGATATAATAATTATTAATAGCTGCAGTTAATTTCTTTTGATATCATGTTTTCCTTAGAGACGCACGTGGCTTGCTTATCAATCGCGGTACAAGAAATCTTCGGAGAGGCGATCTGCGGAAGATAAGGTAGAGTTACACCTCTTCACCAGGAGACCATCATTGAGGAACCTTCCAACATGGGATGCCTTCTTGGTTCTAGCGGGGATATCTCTAATAACAAGATACCCAACTTTAAGAGAAGACGTCCCATAACTCATCCCCCGACATTAAGCATTAAGAGGGGTGGGGAGGGGGCTTACAAAGGACACATTTTAAAGAACACGCTATTAAAAACCTCCTCTGTGAGTGGGAAGTGTTTTTCGTTATCTCATAAGAGGACATCTTTTGTACTGACCTCCTTCCATAGGAAACCTACTATTGCGAGAAAAATCTCTTTGTAGATAAATACAGCTCTGTGATGAAATCCTTTTGAACACTTCAAACTGACGTTTTGTTGTATCGAAATAATGTTGTGTGCAGGAAAGAGTGAAACACTGTCTTGAAGCTGTTCGCCAGGATTTTCAAGCAAAACGGATGAAAAGTGTACCGAAATACTACAGTAAGTGGGACAGCGAACACTGTAATTCTTAACTGTTGATAAAATCATAAAAAATCAAACTATCACTTTGTTTGCAGCACCTACAGAGAGGATTCCTCGAATGTTGAGTACCTGCCCTGGAGGTAAGAATTAACGAAACGTACCATGCTATAGCAGTGTACTGCAAGCCTTGCTTACGGCCTCTGATGTGAAGATCTTCTGTTGATTTGTTTCCATTTGATTTGCAAAAATAAGAAAAAAAAAATGCCAAATGGAACGATGACAGTAATTGTGGAGAATTCTGTGATGCACCTGCCATTAATTTGTTATTTATCAATATTTTTCTTAGCATGTCGTCAGTTGTTAAAGAAAGCCCAACTGTTAGGCTACACCACTGGACAGGTAGTAAATTGTTTTATTTATACCTACTTCCTTCATTTTCCCTCGGTGCCAGTGCTAAAACAATTTAAAACGTTAGTTTTAAGCGGCAGAATCATAGGGATAGTCTTTATTTGACGGGAACTGCTTGTAGGTCACAATTTGAAGAAATATAGTATGCGACAATAACTTGTCATCAGTTTCATCTGATAAAAAGGAAGAACTTTTTATTTATTGATTTCTTTATTTCTTTATTTATTTATCTATTTATTTCGACATTTTGAGCGATGACAAACCCAGGGAGGACAAAGGAATAAGACACGAGGTCCCTTACAAAGCCAAAGCCTCCTTGTCAGCGGCGGAAAGACAGTATAATTAAACAGCATATTTAAACAAAAAGTACCAACAGCAATAACTAGGATCCAAACGAATGTTGTAAAACGCCAACACGAAAGCGTTCTTGAATAGTGAACCCATAAGCTGGAACAGTCTTGTAAAGACAATCTTACGGTCATTAACTAAAAAGTGCCTTGGAATTTCGAAGTGTTCGTTAAATTATGTAACTTTCCTTTTGCAAGTTATCTGCTGTTTTGTGATTTAACAATGTTTCATCATTGCTGTCTTCATCAGACCCAGAGTGTTGTGAATGTGCGTCGGAAGTGGTTTGTCCAGCCAGCGCTCACAAGCGAGTTTGTTAACTATTATCACGGTAAAGAAGGCAGTGTATAATTACTCAATCCATTTTTATTTATATCAACTTTTTGTCCGGGATGACAATTTTCCAACATGTTGGAACATTTACTAATCAAATACCTTTGCGGAATTTTTCACGAAGTTAGAGGGGTTTTTGTCATTAATTATGCCAGAAATATCTTCAAATCTTCTTTCAAAACTGCTAGTCACACACAGAATCGTTCTGAAAAACTAAATATCCCAGGGGGTGGGGGGGGGGGGGACGGATACTTGATCCATGTTTGGGTGTAGTGGTGCCGCTGGGAGCTGAAACCCTGGCCCAGTTTTTCAAAGCACGATTAAGCTAATCCTGGTTTAGTGTGAACTTTGGCTTCGGTTTAATTAATGTTCAATTTTCCCAATATTTTTCGCCCTCAACTTTTGAATGTAACTTTTCTTTACCTCGAGATTAGTATTTGCTTTCAAATAACGTTCTTAGTGAGCAAGACGAAAACCTCAGTTAACTTTTAATCGTAGATTATCGCTAATCGGCTTTCGAACAACCGGGCCCAGATCCTTAAATACCTACCCTGTGTAGGACAACACCTTCCTTTTTAAAAGTAGTAGCGCTAATATCTTGTCCTAAAAATGATATAGATTATGGTGACTGATGACTTGCTAAAAAATACAGATTTCGGATTTTTAAATATTCGACGGTAGCCTTGCAACCATACCCTGTCTAGGACACGGGACAGACTTGCTTGAAATGATGTACATTACCCTGTTCAGGCCAGAGGGGCCGAAAACCACACCCTATCCAGCGGCACGTCCCCGTATAGGTCATATAGGGGAGTACCCACCCGGGGAAGAATTTACAAGTGAATTTTAGCAAGAGAACAAGTCTGTTTTCTCCGGCAAAACTCAGTCTCAGAACTTGCGAAAACTGGGTAGTGTTTTTCAGTTTTCAATCCATTACCATCCTTGCCATTCATCACAACAAACGACAGTATATAGTTTCATTGCAGTAACGTGTTATTTGGCAACAAGAGCAGGCCATTATTTGGGCATATTTTAGCGCTTTGAAATGATACTGAAATATGGAGACAATGCCCTTTGGAAAGGCACCCTCTTTAGGTGTGGGTGGGGACTGATAAGCGCACAGATACCTCACAAGAACGTGAAATGCTTGTGGGCATTCGTTAGATACCAGTTTTGAAAAGTGTGGTAACATTTCTGTGTCAGATCGAAGTGCGCGGTTGAAAGAGATGCAAGAACGTCAAGAAGAGCTCGAGTCAAATAATAAATGGCTACAAAAGGAAGAACAGGACTTGAGAGAAAAGTTTAACGAGGTTCGTACCTCCCTCTGTCTGGATTTAGATGGTTTCTGTTGAGTTAAACTGTAAATTGTAACTTCATCAAACAAACAAACGCGCGGGGACATGAAAATTTTTTTATTCTCCCTACGGAGAAGTTCCACTTGCTTTGTCATCCCTAAGAAAGATAAGGGACTGTACTCGCAGTGTGTTTCGCACTAGTACTAAGTACGTTTTGTTGTGTAATTTTGAGCATCTGTACATGAAGCGCAACTTTTCACTAGGGAGCTTTAGCAGCGACGACGGCGACGGCAACGAAAACGTTTCAAAATCTAACTTTTCGTTATTGTAACTCTTGCGCGATTAATTCCAATTTGTTTAACTTGAAAAATGCTGGCAAACTATTCAGGACTATATTACTAAGAACGGCGTTGAAATAAGGAAAAAGAAAGAAAAATTTACCGTCATGTGCTCACGTTCTTGAGAAAACCTAACATTCAGTCATTTCATGTTGTTGCTTTGCCGAGGACGGTAAAGAAATGTACCATAATGTAAAACGCACGTGCAGAGAGATTGTTTTTGCTCAGTAAACCCATTATTTTGAGGCATTCTTGTTGCCGTTGCCGTCCTCGTTGCTAAAGCTCCCTACTGTTACTTACCAGTCTTAATGGTCCAATGGACGCGCGCGAAGCAAGGCGAGCGCTCTTCACTTCCTTCTTCGTTTCTCCTTTCTTGTAACTACGGCGTGTGCTAAGCAAGCGTGATATCAGAGCAGAGGGCTTGAAACTTGACGGCTGATTGCCGTTGTCTCACAGTCCCCACAGATACAATGTACCCTCGAGCATTCCTTCAATTACTACGTCAATTCCCGGCCAATGCGTAAAATATGAGTTGGTAGAAACCATCTTTCTGTTTTCTCTCAGTTGACAGAAACTATTCAGCTTTTGGCAGAAGACATCAAGGAAAGACGACTCGAGTCTGTACATTTACACCGCTGGCTGTGCAAGTTGGCAGCTAAGGTAAAATTCATAGTCAATTTGCATGTTTGACAATTTCAAAGTGACTGATGCACTTCCAATTTTAGTAATTAGCATCTTATTTCTCGTTGCAATACCGATATGTTTTTATTAAGCTACCATGTTTTACCTGTTTTATCACACTATGTAACCTTATTTATTGTAATTCTTGGTTTTCACGTGACTTCATAAAAAAAATTAAAATTAAAAATTAAACAGACTTTTGCATTCTTAGCTTCATCACGTAAAAGACATTTTAGAAATGTATCTGCTTGCAGGTTTCAGCTCGGTAGCGTGCTTTGTTTTGAAAATACAACAGCTTGAATTTTAGATATTTTCACAGTGTGTGGCATAAAGATGGCTGTTCACAAGCATGTCATGTACATACATACTTTATTTATTTATACACGGTAAAATCTTCAGTATATCTTACATTAATAAAAAAATTAATTAAAACAACAGTTTTACAAGATTGCCGTGTGGGAGCCCGATTGACAATTGCTGTAAAATTTGTTAACTTCCATTTTAAAATATCCAAGGGAGTCTGATTTTCTTAAATTTACGGGTAGGCTATTCCATAGTAGCGCCCCGCTGTAGCCCAAGGCACGCTTACAATAGTTCTTGCGTGGCTATATGAAAATATCGATTCACCCAGTGTTTTTGAGATCTGAAAAGCCAACCTAGCAAGAGAAGTAGCCCCCCCATAGTAGTGCCCCGTTGTAGCCCAAGGCACGCTTACAGTAGTTCGTGCGTGGTACATGGAAATATCGATTCACCCTGTGTTTTTGAGGTCTGAAAAGCCAACCTGGCAAGAAAGGGTCTATGTGAATGCTTGCAAGCTCAACAGAGAGAAGAAACCTTTGAGAAGGCCAAAGTAAATTCCATATGTTTTCAACGTTTGGTCCGCCATCTTGGTGTCCCTCAGAGGGACACCAACATGGAGTGTCCATACTAAACTCTATAATTTTGAGTGGTACATTTTGCCTAATAAATCGAGTACGGGATATCGCACATCCCTGAGACTAGGACATGTTTTTTATTATTACTCTTCTTCAATATCTCAATTTCGTGACTTTATCTATTGAATGGTTTATACTTTTTTTACTTGTGCGACGTGCACGTGGCTGAAAACCAAGAATATTGGTACATCTCTCAAGCAACTAACGATGGATGATGTTTCATCCGAAACATGTTTTTAAGATTAATTTTAAGAGTATTGTGTGGTTTGTCAAGAGCTTATGTTACCTCGTACTGTTACGAAGCTTTGGAAATTTTACAAATCTATGAAGTAGGGGTTGTTGTATTTATGTATCGCAACTTCTTTTATGCGTCTTTGCCCAGCTGAATTTTAGTCGCCCTTGCAGCTGCTGTTTTGGAGAGGAAATATTGAAAACGCCAAAAACTTACTGTTATGTGTTACTTGTTTTCAGGATTTAGCGAAACCTTCCATTTTGGAAACAAAGAAACTCAAACCGTCAGCGTCACAAACCCCGTCAAAACCCATCAAACTACACATGTAAGTCACGCAACTCGATCATAACAACTTATTATACTTGCGTGACAATCTTGGTGTCTGTAGTCTGGCGTGACCCAGTCCGTTTAGCGCAGGGTTCTTGCGTTGTGGCCCTATCCAATCTTTTTGAAAACGTCCGCAACTTTCGCATTTCAGCTCTCAAACTACCGCAATAAGAGGCTACCACAGGGCGATTGATTTTTTTTTGTAGTTATAATTTCACAGCGGGATATTAGACTTAAACGTAGCTTTAACTCGCAAGTATTTATCATCGAGTTTAAAATAATTTTGCTGTGGATGGTGGTTATTTCCTTAAAACATTTTGGAAACAACACTAATCTCCCTTTCTGTTTCTCAGGTGCAATACTTGCAAAACAACCGAAAATCAGCATCAGTTGGTGCAGTGTGACACGTGTCATTATCATTATCACCTGGCGTGCGTCGACCCGCCCCTGACACGCATGCCCAAACGATCAGCCAAGTGTCTTTGGTAAATGTCTGCTCTGCTTTGTGTAAACTGTGGATGCGGGACAACTCTTACCAAGAGGAAAAGCGGGAATTGAAAACACGGCACAGTCCAAAAACTTATCGATATGCAAGCACCCGAAACGGGGAATACCTGAGAATCTACGATTATCACTAAAAGTTGTTGATGTTTAACAATTATTCACCGAAGTGGAGGTGAATAGTTGTTTTAGTATATACCACACAAGCTGAATAATTAGCGGAACAAACCATTACTTTAATGTCTGACAATATTCCGACAAGCGGTCAGAAATTGTACAATTTCGCGCGCCGGCTGCTCGGAGGTGAATAGTACTTGCTAATCACCTCCGAGTTAACCAATCAGAGCGCGCGAAAAAGCACTATTCACTTGTGTGGTATATACTAATATCTTTTATTCACTCAACTGGTTCGCGCTTTTGGGTTGTAATGGAGCTCATATACGTTAGCTACTAATGCAGGGTAATGTAGTACATTTGCCCAAATCTGGAAGTACCAAAACGATCTTAGAATTTAACTTAATGGCCACGAATTAAAAGAAAAACAATCATGATGGTGTTTACGCGCTTTTCCGGTTGTGTGATGTTTCATCGACTCGTGTTCGACTACATTCCGTGGCCCTCGTTTATCACAGCATGAATACCGTATTTTTCAACCTGTTACAGACTAAATTAGGAAGAGTTATTTAGTGCACATGAATCGAAATTTCGAAGCCAGTTTTTTTTCTCCAATATAAAAATTGATGATTTAAGAAACAATTTGAGGAGAAAATATTTTACTAAAAGTAGCAGGAACGTATTTTAGAATGTGGTGAAATTTGAGCCTTTCTCACTAAAATTCTAGACAAAGACCTGGGGTCTGGTGAATAGTCATGACGTCATTCGTGTGTACTCAGTTGAGTGCGCCACTCTGTTTTAGTGAGTTCCGTGGAATAAAAATGTCGGTTAACTACCAAGACTCACCACTGGGCCGCCAGCTGCGCAAAACTTTCCAAATTTAAGCTTTTTCGCCTTCTCAGATATGTTTCACGCTTGAACATTACACACGAATGACGTCACTGAAACCTTTTGCCCGCGCGCAAAATGTCTCAAATTTCAGACCACGGCGGGAATTTTGGAACTCCGGAGGGAAACGGCCTGAAAATGAAATATGGGGATTATAAGCGTAAAAAAAAGATTGTTAGTTAATTTTCGATTCATGTGCACTTTTTAAGTTATGGTAGGAGCTTTATGCTGTCCCACATTCGACAAAAACCCAAATCAGGCATTGGTCGCTTGCGACTTCATGTTGCACTCTCTTGTATAATAGACTGCGAGGAGTCTATTATAGGAGGAGACTTTACCACCGCTCTCGCAAATGATCTGGGCCCAGTTGTTCAAAGCACTGTTAAGCTAATCCCGGGTTAGAATGATCTTTCAGTCCAGTTAAGTTACTGTTTAATAAAAACATTTCCAAAAGATTTTCTCGCTCGAGTTTTGACTGGAATTCAAGTTAACTTTAAGCGTGAAATTTGATTTACAAAACTTTCTCAACGAGCGAGATGAATACTTCGGTTAACTTCTAATCCAGAGTTAGCGTTAATCGGCAGTCTAGCAACATGTAAGACGACTTTATGTGTGAATATAGGCAGTGTTCAGAGTGCGACCCCAGTGATGAGGATGATGAAATGGAAGTTGATCCTGAAGACACTACACCCATCTCTCAAGGTCGTCAGAGGCGTGTCATCAAAGAACCCACCAAATTTACCCCGGACAAAGGAGAGGTAAGACACATCAGGCACTGTGATAACAACAAACTTGCTAACAGAACAAGCTTCTTATTTACAAAAGATGAATTTGCTGCGTAGCACTCGAGTTAAATGATGCTAAATGAAAGTTTTGTTGTTTTTATTCGAGTGCTGAGAAACTGTATATTAACAGTCAATATGCTGTTAATATGCAGTTTCTCAGAACTGGACAAAAACAACAAAACTTTCATTAAGCTTCTTATGTTATCATTTGATACCCCTGCACTTTCTCTGGTTTTTAGTGACTTGCATTCATTCAGATTTAGATCGAATTTGTGTGCAAGAAAATTTCTTATGTGAGTGATGTATATAAAATAAATCATATATGAACTACGGAAATGAAATCAAATGGAGAATGATCCTCGCAGTTGTGAACGCAATTCATGCAATTGCGCAAAGTAGCCTGAAAAAAATTCAGGACTTCAACGGGGTTTGAACCCGTGACCTCGCGATATCGGTGCGGTGTTTTAACCAACTGAGCTATGAGGCCACTGACTTTGGGAGCAGGTCAACTGTGGGTGCATATGTTCCCGTGAAAGAGAAGAGTGTGAATGATGTATATGAAATAAATCATGTATGAACCGCGGAAATGAAATTAAATGAAGAATGATCCTCGCAGTTGTGAACGCAATTTATGCAATTGCGAAAAGAAGCCTGGAAAAAATTCAGGACTTCAACGGGGTTTGAACCCGATCGCGAGGTCACGGGTTCAAACCTCGTAAAAGTCCTGACTTTTTTTCAGGCTTCTTTTCGCAAATGCATAAATTGCGTTCACAATTGAGAGGATCATTCTTCATTTGAAAATTTCATATCCTCAATCTTTTAAGCTTTATGCTGCAAATATAGGTCTCTATGTTTGTTATTGCTGTCTGTTTTGTTTTCTTTGGATTCGCGGCGTAACGTTGGCGTTAGCGTTTAAGTACCTTTTGTGCTTTACGAGTCGAGAGCTGTGAACATATTTGGGTCGATGAATGTTCAGTTAATGCGTGAAAAATCATGTCCATCAGTTCCGGTACCAAATTGGTAACTTGGTCATTGTTTGCAGGGATGAGTAGCCTGCGAGCCATGTTGTGATATTTCTTGGCGCATAAGAGCTTTGACGCCTAACTTGTAGTGCGTACTTATTTTTCTTACAGTCTAAAAAGCGCAAGCTGAACAAATCCAAACGAAAAATACCAACAGCAGGCGAAAACGAGACAACGACAACGGGCAACGTAAGTATATGACTGTATATTCAGTGGGCTGAACTGTCATGCAAACCAAAGTAAACACTCCTCGCCCATTGTAACAGAAGGTTAGTCCGTGTAAAAGCACGCAAAATTTATTGACCGTTTATCAAGGCCCGGCTCGGCATTCAACTTTTGAAATATGTGTGAAGATGGTACTGCCGCCATTGCGGAAAAAAAAAACTTTCAACGGGTGCTAAGCGCCGGAAAACTTCCAACGGGTGCAAAGGATGGGGAATCCCAACACGCGGGAAAACGTGCTGTGCCAGTGTTAAGCCGGTGCTAAGCGCGGGGAACTCAAACATCGCCGTAACGATTGGATTTAGTTTATTCAGTTGTTGTGATCTTGTCGTATTTGTTGTCATATCTTAAAGTGCGCGGCTCGACTTTTTAACCAGTCACACAATACCAAATGCAACTGAATGTATGTACCCAATGGAAGTTGTGTGAACATACAATTTAGCGAATTGCTGCAAACTTACACGTGTCTATCCTAATCAACAGAGTATTAAACCGGAGACAAGTTCTGAGCCTCCTAAAAAGAGAGGCAGACGACCAGGAAAAAAGATCACCGAACCTCTAGAGAAGAAGAAAAAATCTGAAGATGTTCGCTCCGAGTGCTTCGTGTGTAAAGAGAGCGGAACGAACGCTAATCTTGTCAGGTATGGCTTCCTGGGGTAGACTCCAAATTCTTCAGTGTTAAGGTACTGCTAGCGTTGCTTCTTCACCCTCCATGGCATCATATCTGAAATACAAAATTCCCTGCAATAACTAGTACCCCGTCTTTGTGTCCTTTTTTATCCTCGCTTCAGTCTCCCCGCGCTATTGATGGCTCGCGCTCTTTCGATGACCTGCTAGAAGTCTGGTACCCAGTATCCACTGGGGTAGAGAGAGGCAAAACTGTGAAGTAAAGTTTCTGAGAACTCAACGTTCTGTGCTGGGATAATTTTCGTTCCTTTCTAACCAGTTATGTTTTACTTTTCTGTTTTAATTTGCACAGGTGTGACAGCTGCAAGCAGTGTTATCATTTTCTTTGTCTAGATCCTCCAATCAAAGTAAGTCAGATTAAACAATTATGACCAGTCACACAAGCCTATGATGCGCTTAAACAGATTCATGAATGGTGATGATCTTACTATTCCATTCTCAGGGACTGCGGAGCAAGGGGTAGCTGGAGGGCTCTGGCCGCCCCAATAATTTTTCAAAAATATTGTATTTTATGAAAAAAAAAAAAAAATTTCTAAAAAGAGGAATCTGTGGAACTTATTTCACCCATTCATTATTGTGTTAAAAAAACTGACAAAATTGAGACACAAATGAGATGATATTTTTTGGTGATTATTAAAATTAGACACATTTCCAGCAATTTCAGATACTGTAAATTTCAAAATTTTCCGAGGGGGCATGCCCCTGGACCCCCGTAGAGAAGCTCGCGCTCGTTGGCGCGTGCTTCGCACGAGCTAGCCGCCCCAATACAACATATGCTCCGCGGTCCCTGATTCTGTTAACGTACAACTCTTATCAACAGTACTCGAAGTCACTGTGAAGTGCCTTTTGTTGCCGTCTTTTCTGTAGGCCAATCCCAAGACTCGAGGATATCAGTGGTTCTGTACAGATTGTGACGAATCGGTAAGTCGTTATACTCGGTATATGTTGTACTTCAATGATCCCGAGATGTGTCCATGAAATCGTGAAGTGTTGGTAATTTTACCGTCCAATGATCTCCGAGATGTGTCCACGAAATCGTGAAGTGTGGGTAATGTTACCCTCCAATGATCCCCGAGATGTGTCCATGAAATCGTGAAGTGTGGCTAATGTTAACCTTCAATGATCCCCGAGATGTGTCCATGAAATCGTGAAGTGTGGCTATATTCAAATAAGAGTTGCTGGGGAGCATTTACGTGTTGTATTATTTATTGCGCTGTGCTAAGCTGTTCAAACTTTTTAGTCGTTGGAGCAATTGAAAAATCTAATCATTCAATTGAACGCTACTGAGCAGTACGGAGTAGTACTTTCCTGTGGTGCTGTTTATGCTTTACAAGGTTGTTCCTACCTTTCGAGTCTGCGGATTGAATCCTTAAGTGGGACCATTCAGATAAAAGTAATAGTTTACTTGGTCCTAGTCGATAATCATGTAGGGTTTAGAAATTATACTCTGTTTAAAATTCCATTGTTAGGAAGAGGAAAGTGACGAGGACGAGGGTGCAGAAAACACAAGTAACGCTGACATCAAAACAGAGAACACTAACACACAAGAGCAGAGTTCCGAAAAGAAACCAAGTGAAAAAGATGTAAAAATGGAAGATGAAGACAAAGACGAAGAGAAACTAAAAGAAGACGAAGAAGACTCTTCCTTAGCAAGTTTAGTGCGAAAAGAGAAAAAGAAAACTTCTTCGTGAAGAAGCTCACCAATATTATCGGAAGATGTACATTTTACTGTTTTGTTATCGCTAAATGTTCTTTAGAGGTTTATTTTTTCCCACAAAAAATTCGCCATTTAGCCTGTGATTGTGACGCTGACAATCTCGTAATCTCGTAGTGAGATCTTTATTGTTCTGACTGATGCTTTTTTCCTGTGCTGAAATATTCAAAACACCGGCTACGGGTTCTAGATAAAACCCCGCGGCCCGCGAACTGTAAAAGATGCGAGGAATGTTCTCAGCGTGTTTTATTATCATCGGTACAGGCATTAATTTTTACATTTTTTTAATATCACTCAAAAACAATTTTCTACTCAACTGTAAGTTGCTCGTAACAGGGTGAAAGTAAAAGTGATTTACTAATTAATATTTAATATCACGATGACTTCTGCTTGATTTGAGACTTCAAACTCTTTGGGCGCTCAAGTTACCTGCTCTGTTTCCCCGCCTACCCGCCCCGCCTACAAGGGTCTTCTTTTAACTCGTCTCTTACCGGCTTTAACTCAGAAAAACGTGCTGGAAGAACCCACAAATCACGGAGATTATCATCGAAACCACGGGCTTGAATACTGTACTCCCCTTTTTCAGTTTTATCAGTAACAATTTTTCATGAAGACCCGAGTTCCTCTGCTTCTCAGCACCCGCCGCACCTCGTCATCTATAAAAACGGTTCACGATTGGTATGAGGCGGTTCAAATTGTCCTCAAGATTTCTAGTCTTTACATTTATTTTGGGTTAAATATCCAACACAAAATGTTTAATATTTAAACGCACTTGTAAACACCCCAACAATTCTTCTTTCTATATGGGTTATAGGCCAAACGTGAGGGTCGAGGTCCATAAACACGAAAAAAAAAGAACGAGGCCAATATCCCGCCATTAAAAGATAGTAAAACGCGGGACGAACGGGCTATTCCCAACGGTGAAGATGGCTCCATCTTGACCTCGCGGGTAGCAAATCACAATTGATTCATCTTGACCGCTGAAAGAGCCAGTCTTATATTGGCTAGACTACGAGCAGTCTCTCTTTTTTCTTAGTCCGTCGAACAAAACGCGAGAGAGATACTTCTCGCTGTCTATATATACATACTGTCTCTAACTCGGTCGGTAGACTGGGAATGAGTAAAAAAACATGGCGACCAAAACTGCCTCAAAACTATGTCGATCAGCTTTCAGTATAAACTCGGGGAACTGCCTTAGACTTTGGTCACGTTTATTACGATTTCAAGCAAATAACCAATTATTAAGAAGTCACGGAGGTTTAAGGATATTTTCAAGGGGAATTTGTCTCTACCAAGGTATGTGTTTGCGTGTGTTTTACAGTCTGTAGCTGATAACTTAAGTTTAACTTAATTGATGACTGATTACGTAAGTTGTTAAAGTTCAGTAAATAACTTTGATGGTTCCAAACTCTAGTTGCTAATAAATTTAAAGTATTGTTTGGTTTCGAAGAGGAATAACTTTTTTCTTGAATCGCCCCTTTGATTAAAATTATGATTTTTTTAGCTTCACAGGTCAAGAAATCAGAGACTGAGTGGAGGAAAAAGCTCACCCCTGAACAGTTCTGGGTCTGCAGGCAAAAAGGAACTGAACCGGTAAAATCATTTGTTTACAGTAATGGACCTGGCTGAATAATTAAATAACAGTATATAATTATAATAAGAACCTTCCCAGAATCCTTTGCAGCTGGAAAATCGTCAATCCCAAATAACTTGGTCAGTTTGAGGGCTGCAAGACCCCCACGTTGTCAAGAAATAAGTCTTACCATAAACTAATTATTGTACAAGACTAAGGGCGATGACGTCATTGGTCACGTGACTTTGCTCACTAGTGCGTTTTGTCTCACTGTGACGAAATTATTTTGTTATTGAAAAAGCAGTCAACGTGGTTTGAAGCACAATGGTGTGAGCCATTTCAGACTGTCCGGGTACCGAACAAAATATAAATATTAAGGGTGGTATATACAATTTTCAAAAAGTGGGAGTCTGGGTACAAGTGCTATCTCGCGTTGCATTAAACGCGAGGAAACAAAAATTTGGATATTGGTAGATATTTTTATGAAATATACATTTTTATCATTTTTAATGCTGTGACGTCATCGGTCACGTGACCAGAACGGACCGAAGTTTAATATTCGCTCTAAAAGTTTACTAGAACCTTTCTCCAAAAATATTTTTAAGCGAAGTTGTAGATTGATAAATAGTGTTTTAAAAAATGGCCATGATTACTTTTTCCTAAAAAAGTGCGGCAGTAGAAAATCTAACTGAAAAGTTTGTCAGCTTCCTGCTCAACGACCATTTGAGGTAGGAATAAAAGAAAATTTTGCCTAAGGTTTGAGAGTATGCTCTTTATGATGGCGTTGTCAGTTTCTTCTAATTTCAATTGCTTTTGGCGAGGATCGATGTTTAAGATTTTTTTCAGAGGAGAGGGCCTGGAGGAAAGAACGAAAACGAGGCTATACCTTCGCGCGCTTTTTGTTCACTGCGACGCCGCGCCACAAAAGGTTAGCTAGAAAAAAAATTCCAAGGACTGAACAATGGACTGGACTTGCATTTTCTTTAAACGGAACTTTTGACGACTTTTTTAATTATTTTTTTTTTATGGCTGCTGTCTGCTCAGTGAGAAGGTAAGTTGATACAGATAGTTGTTGCTGTTTGTTAAAAAACAAAAAACAAAAAAAGCGCGTTTGTGGTACACTTAAATGCAACTTAAACTAGAAGTTGCAGCAATGCGAATGAAATCAAATTAATGCTAACATTAAATGAAACAATTTAAGTTGCTTAAGGCAACCGATGCAAGCTCAGTAATTTTACTAAATACGATATTTGAAGGTTAAAAACGTATCTTAAACAGTGACGGAATAAATGATTACTTTATTTTCAACTGTAACTTAAAACGTTACCTTCATTCGCACAGACATCAAAACTTTATTTTATACTGTCCATGAACTAAATTCCCTATTACAATTATAACAAAGTGTACAATAAAGCCATTATTCAAAGTATTGGCCTAAGAAAAATAGTTGCGCATAAACAAATACTGGAACAGTTCGTGCTTTCAAATGGATTACCCTAATGAATTACACGATTCCGACACATAAGTTTAATTTGAGTGGCGAAACATTTTGTTGTATCTGAAAAATTACTGTACTACAAAAAACGTTTTCACAGAGGTTGTAATGGCATGGGGGTTCACATAATTCAATTCAATTTTATAATAATAATAATAATAATAATAATAATGCTGATGATGATAATAATAATCATAATAATAAAATCTACTTTTTCATCTTCTTTATTATTATTATTATTATTATTATTATATTTATTAATAATAACAAATACCTATTTGCAATAAAAATTGTCAAGTACTTGTGAAGAATTTAAATTTCGTGGCTGGTATGACGCGGCGTTTCGTCTCGGCCAAGAGACTCGTCAGATACTTTTCGAATTGCAGCAAACTCGTTGAGCATCGCGCTCAAAGTCCCGTTCGTGCAGTCAAGATGTTAGCAGTCTGGCCCTCTATCGCAGAAGGATTCCCAACCGCAAGTACTTGACAATTTTTATTGCATATAAACTCGTGAACTTGCGGTTGGGAATCCTTCTGCGATAGAGGGCCAGACTGCTAACATCTTGACTGCGCGAACGGGACTTTGAGTGCGATGCTCAACGAGTTTGCTACAATTCGAAAAGTATCTGATGAGTCTCTTGGCCAAGACGAAACGCCGCGTCATACCAGCCACGAAATTTAAATTCTTCACAAATACCTATTTACATCTCAATAATATTAATGAATAATAATATTACAACTAGATTTTTTCTTTTAAGAAGGAAGCAGAAAGAAAAAAGAAAAAAGAGATAAAATCGTTCCTATTTAAAATAATGACTATTAAAAATAAAAATAATAGTAGTGGTGGTAGTGGTAGTGGTATATAGCAGAAATTATATGAACATGATCAAATGTGCTATACAAAGAGGATTAAAAATAAATAAAAATAGTGCTTAAAGCAGCTTCCATGGTGTGAGGTCTTTTATACACCAGTTCCTTGTCCTCATATGTGATATATGAAGGTATAAACTTTTTTGGAATGATGTGTTATTTTAATAATTCAAAACAACCCTGACTCATAATCAAATATCATTTTCATGCTACTGCACACCAGGAGACTGTCATGTCTATGCCCTCCCATCCATGCATTGCACGTCTCCTCATGGCAGGTGATGTTTCCAGTCTCACACAACACGTCAACTTCCCCATGAAGGAGTATATGTGATATCAGTGTTGTGTGACCACCCCAAGAATGTCTCTATAAGAACCTAACTTTGTTGTTGTTAATTATTTGCATTACCTCTGCTTTATTTGTAGCCTTGGTCAGGTGAATATGTAGAATTGAAAAGTAAAGGAATTTACAAGTGTGTGTGCTGTGGCAGTGACTTGTTTAGGTAGGGGCTTCACTTGTCAGTTATTAGACTTCAAGCAGTCCCTCTTTCTTTCCTTCATCAATTTTGTGAGAGAGCAGAAATTGGGGCAAGTGGAAGTTGGTGACTTCTGCTTGTCATAACTTCTGCTTGCTCGCTCACAAAATCGACAAAGGAAAGAAAGAGGGACTGCTTGCAGTCTAGTATTTTTTCTGTCAGCCTCCAACTAATTATCTCAAGTGAACTGGACCATGTTGTGACACTGTGAAAGTTAGAGCAATTCATTTCAACTCTACTTGTTTAGTTGATGTTCTGGCATGAGCCATGATAAAGTGGTTACCAGGTGAGTTCTTCATCATGAAGACAGTGAATTGAATTGTAACCTAATACTAGACAAGTTTAAGTGAATTCAAATTGTAAGTTAAAGATGATTATAACATCCTGATGCTGGTTCAAGTCCTACTGTGCCAAACTCACAGGGTATACTATATTTACACCCAGCATCATTTTCCAATAGAACTTTTTGTTTGTGTTTTACAAAATATATATTATTTGATTCCAATATTTGTATGCCCCAGCTGAAACAATTATCTTAAAAACAGTGATTTAAGTTCTAGGTTCATTGCTGGCATTGTTTTTCTCTTAACACAGTTCATCTGCCAAGTTTGATTCTGGAACGGGATGGCCATCATTTCATTCTGTGATACAAACAGTTTCCAGTGATGGGCAGTCCTCTCAGCTGTCAGTTGCTGAGAAACGTGATGACAGCCATGGTATGGTCAGAATTGAAGTTCTTTGTCGGCAGGTGAGATTGTTATAATTTCTCAAATTTAAGTGAGCGTGACATAATTTCTCCTGAACATCAAACTCATCACAAAATGTTGAAAAACAAACTATGCACCAGAAGAGCACCTTTTTTGGTTGCACATGGACACAAAAATACGAGCCTGAAGTACATACCAGTGTAGTCCCTTGAAGTTTAAGTGTATTCAGAGCATAAGATTTACAGCAACACATTTATCTTTGCCCAAAAACAGTTTGTTTGTGATCCTATCTGATTCCCTTTGGTGGGGTTAGGTGGCTGCGTGGTGATCATCCCATTTGCTGTACCCTATACTCCCTTTCCTGCCCACCACCTCCTTGCACTTTTTCTACCCTAAAGTGTTATGCGCTACTGCATTTTTACCTGGTTTGTTTCCCAGTTTTTGCCTTTACACCACTGCACCCTATGCCACCTTCAAACTGAAAAAGTGACCTGCATGGTAGTCAAGCCCCACCCCTCTAGACCATCAATCTTAGTTTTGACCTCCTGGTACATTGGCATATTTTATTTTCCTTTTGCTACAGTGTGATTCTCATCTTGGCCATGTATTCCCAGACGGTCCTCAACCCACTGGCCTGAGGTACTGCATCAATAGCATATCACTTCAATTCCAGCCAGAAGATAAAGACACACAAAGCTGACAGATGGAAAATTATGTTAGAATAAAAGTTTGTTAGCATTTGCTCTGTTACATCCTGGATAGAGTTTATTAAGTGTATGTCGCCAAGTGACTAGCCAGTCCTTTAGTAATGCCCATTTTCACCACACCTTTTCTTGCTCAACTGGCATTTTAACTGCTGTCAATTGTCAACAACATCTGTAACTGGTGGAAAATACACAGACAGTAATTTGCCAATTATTCAAATTACTGTCTTTAGTGAGAGACATTTGACAGAAAATTTCTCTAGTTTTTCAACAATTTGAGCCACCTGAATAGTTATTCCATTGAAACAATGTACTTGGCTGTCCTTCAATCTAAACATGCATCTTGACCATTGTAAATTTTATTAAAATGTCTGCTCTGCAATAATAATAATACATGTGAAAAAGCATGCAAGTATGCAGTACCAGAGAGCTACTATCAGAATAAGTTATTTGACTTTGTTAAATATTAATTATTATTTATCTCTGCAATAACTTAATATGCAGGGCTGTATTTTTTAAGAGCCATGTGCCAAAGATTTCCCCCAGAAATGCTGAGTTAGATCCCTTACTACTTTGACGGAAAAACAGCAAGTTGACTACACCACAATATCTAGATTCCCTGGCTACTTCAAATGTTAGCGACAGCCCTAAAATGTAGTTTTCAAAAGACATGTTGAGTAAAATGAGCTGCAATTTATGCCATACTTTACAAGCTAAAATTGTTATGCATGCTTATTAAATACAATAATAACTTAAAATTATGGTGTTTTCTTTTTATTTTGCACATAATATTGAGACATAGAGCTTTGTGTTTAAATCTTAGAATTTACTAGTTAAATTCCAGAGAAAATGGTTATTTTTGCAAACTCACAGTAAGTTTAAAATAACTAGTTTACTACAGTACGTAGAAAGTTTTTTCTAATAAATGATTGACCTGCTGAAATAAATCAAGAATGATTTTGATATTTTTAAAATCTGGCAGCAGTCCCTTAAAACACATTTAATGCTCTACAGTCACACCTGTCATAAGCAGTGCTCACCCACCATGCTACTTACAGTGGTCCTAGGAATAATAAAACTCTATTTTCATTGGATGTCGAACAAATTTAGTCCTCAGATTCCAACATGCATGCAAGTCACATAAATTGATGGTTGAGTGCACACTGCATAAATAAGGGAAGGGATGCATGTAGCAGGTGCTCTATCATTGAGTGCATCTGGAAGGTGCTGCTTTATGAGCTAATGAGGGTAACACAACAAAGTAAGTATGTCTGTAGTATGTCAGACATGCTTCTCACATACGAACAAATTAGCCTTGGCCACTATTAACTTCTAAAGCCTTGGCCACTTTAGAGTCAGCAATGTTGTGCACATCCTTGTTACTCCACAACTCATAACTTCTTCTGGCCTGGTGAAAATGGGTTCTTTTCATTGAGATGCATGGAGCTGAGTGTGTGATTGACAACTCTGTGATGTGCTTCATCTGCTCGGATTGCCAAGATCACATCCCGCATCACTGCTCCTTCCTACAAAAGAATTGAAAATTGTCAAAATTATGGTGGTGGCGGTCTTCAGTCTTCACCATGAAACTTGCTGTGAAAAAGAGACTTACAGACATTCAGTATACTCTCTTGGATATGACAGTGGATGAGATATTTACTGAGGCCCTGCCAGGGGAGGGACCTGTGTCACTTGTCTGAATTTTAAAATCTCCCGTGTCAGTGTTTAAATCGCTAATTCTCGGCCTTGATGCCACTGTCGGAATTTTGCCAGGAATGATGTCGGCTGTCAGGATTTCATTTTCTGTGCTGTCACTACTTTTTGGGCCATGTCGCTTGTCAGAATTTTCCCTGACAGGGCCTCTTTACTGGTAGGTGTGATAATGGCATGCATGAATTATTTATTAATACCTACTCATACCTTAAGTCTCCAGTAGTTAACAGCAAGAGTTGGTGCAGGTTTTGTTTTCCAGATTGGTAGAGTGTCGTCATCAATACACTGTAATATAAAGTAGTAAATTTCTTGCAGTTAAATAGAATAGAGAGATTAAGCAACGACGATGGCGACAGCAATGAGAACGTCACAAAACAATAAGCTTAATTAGGAAAAACAATTGCATTTCTTTGCTGTCCTCAGCAAAACAACAATGTGAAATGACCAAATTTTAGGTTTTGTGGAGAACGTGAGCGTATGACAGCGAACTCTTCTTTCTTTTTCCCAACTTCAACGCCGTTTTTGCTAATTTAGCTCCAGGATGGTTCGCCCACATTTACAAGTTAAAGAAGTTGGAATAATCACGAAAGAGTTATGATAACGAGAAGTTAGATTTTCACATGATGTTTTCGTTGCCGTTGCCGTCGTCATTGCTTAAGCTCTCTAATGCCAGTGTGGTGAATGTGTGGTTAGTATTTTGAACATTTGCTCTGTGTTGCATATTTTTGCAGTTTATAACTATGGAAAACATAGATCTTAGGAAGCATAATTGGAATTCAAAATCAAAAATAATGGTGGTAATAATACATTTTCTAGTGATGATTAAATGACTTCCATTAATTCCAAATCAGAGACTCTTGGCTACATAACAGTTATGGCATTTTTTTTCCAGACTGAAGCTCAAGTACCTCTGTAAAATGGATGGTTTCTCCAAATTTCGTTTTGGATCCCAAAAGCCCTTACTAAGATCTGCTTTTCATGCACAATAAAATGCTGCACTGGAATGCCTTTGCTTTAGGAAGCATTGTCCTTACATGTAAACAGTTGAACTTCTTGGACTTTCCTGTCATGTGCCGAATGGACATGTGGATTAGTGCACCTGACCCAAAACATTTTTTCTACTAATATAAACACTGCAACAAAAACATTCAGCCTTTATTTCCAGTTTTGGCCTATTACTTTCCAAAAACTTAAAGCATCATTTCGTACACGACCAAGTCGGAAGGGACGTGGGTCTATTCTTGATTGAAGTGACAAACTGCTTTGCATGCATGTTAACAAAGACTTACCCAATGCAAATCAATCTGTGTTGTCAAAATATCAAGAACAGACCTACAACCCTCACTAGCTCAGTTATGTGACAGACAACCCTCACTAGCTCAGTTATGTGACAGATGATGGTTAGATTTCATAACTTTTGCAACCTATAAAAAGTAAACATTTCGAAAAAACAAGGTGCAAAGATTTATTTTAGTGAAAAAAGCACCAGAAACTTAAAATACTTCCATTAGCAACTGAAAAAATGACTGCGCTTTCACAGCTTCCATGGTAGCACGAATAGTTACCTTTAAACAGTAAGTGTAGGTTTTTACAGCCTCTTCCTCTAGATAACCAACAAATCTGTGACAAAATCTGGGACTGAACATGTATGCAATGAAGAAACAGTTCACAAATATACCTGAAGTTAGAAAAGAAATAAAGATCACTATCACAGACACATTAAGTAGCTTTGTTGTAAGTAAACAAAGTTTATGAAAACCCAAATCAATCACAATGATGAGATGAGCATCTTGATCACTAATCAGCTAATTATCCCTCTCTAATCTGCTCTACCTGTCTACCACCAGTGCAACCTCCTGCATAGCTGCCCCTTGAAAATATTAAATCTTCATAAACATTTCAATGTTTCAGTCTTTTTGCTGGGCTAGCTGCTGCTTCCTTTCATTCTGAAAGTACATGCATATGAAAAATGTCTGATTATGCTACATTAACTACATAAACTTCTAATAAGACTACTCAGACAAGCAACTTTGTAAGAAATAAGCAAAGGCATGTATGCATACCAAAACTATATAATTTTATTACCTTGCTTACTTTTAAAGTTGGTATGTATGTAATGATGACAAGCTCTGTTGACTGTTTTGTTCAGCAAGTGTTTCACACAACTCAGAATATTGTTAAATATTGTTGTACATAGTTTTCACTTTTGTAGTTTTTTAATTAGTTTTAGAAGGCCACAAGTTCATTAGTGTTGTTCACTATTTACTGCTACCATCTAAGTTAAATAAAGGATATAGTACTGACTTTACGTACTCACCCTGTGCTAGAAGGATAATACCTCTGAAAAGGATTCCAGGCTGTTTCAATTCCAAAGCTGTCATCAAGTGCATGCGCTCATTCTCTGCTTCCTCTTAAATTCAAAATTCAAAACAACGAACACAGAAAAAGGATAAAATGAGGTTTGATCAAATTTCTATATGTGCCAATTCATCAGGGTTTTTATTAGAAGCCAGGACCCGGCTATCGACGTCCATGTACTCTCAACGCGGTACCCGCCTTCACCATTCAGAAATAAAAACAAACAAACAAAAATCTCAGGGATGCCTGTCTGTATTAAATCCTATGCCCTCCTACCCCTGAAAAGCCAATACCTAACAGAGTATGAATCCATCCATGGTCCCTTGTGAGTTTCCTCAATGAGTGAAAGTGGCGAGCCATGGCTCCAATCATACCCGGTACACCTGCCACTGTCTCTAACATGATGATGCGGCTGTTAAGAAACAAGAACAAGTTACTCTTTAGTTAGGAAGTCTAAAAACCAATATGACATCACCAACCCCAAATGATTTCACCCCACATTGCGAGTGCTCCTTTATATGCGACTTACTTCAACCACTTGTTTTCAGTCATCTTTCCAACTTTGTACAGGGAGAAAACATCAAATGCTATCCTTAGAAACTGCACAGAGCCATAGGCAAGCTGAAATTAAACAGCAAAATGAGGCTGATGTTTATTTTGGCTTAAATTTGGTTTTAAAACTTTCCACACCAGTTTACTGAGATTTATTACTATTTCCTGGAAACAGAAGTGAATTAACATTTAAGGTGGAGATGACAGGAAAGTCTCATGGGCTTCAACTGTACACCCTGTATACCTATATACCTTGTCAACTTTGGTAACTGCTTCTGTATGGGTGATCTCTACACTGTTCACGTCACATTCTGACCTAAAGCAGAAATAAAAATATAAAATGAAATCATCATCATAAGATACAGCTCCTCACAAAGGCAGTGACAGTAACAATATCAAATAATCTAGAAGAGCAAGTATCCACAACTTTAGTAAAGATGCTTAATTGGACACAGATGTTTAAGTTTCCGACAAATGTCATCAAGATCATTGCCTTAACAAATATAGGTACTGTTTTTCTTGTGCGGTCAAAATAGCGAGTCCTTTGATTTTGAAGAAAAGGAAAACACAAAAATACAACAAAGCAGCAGAATCAATAACACTAATAAATAAGTGATGATGATGATGACGAGTACTAATGAGAGTAGCTATTATCTAGCTGTCAGTTTATATCACCTACCAGATGGGATGTGGCATCCTGTAGACCTCATCCCCCTTAGTATGATCATCATCTTCTATTTCCTTTTTCAAAGCACTTTCCTTAAAGTGACGTGACGACTCTTTGTCTGTGTGGACAGCACTTGTTGATAACATATATACCTGTAAGTACATAATCAAACACAAAAATTGAGGAAGCTCGAAGTGCATCCAAATTATTTTCCAAACAGTATCAATTGCATTAAAAAGGACTGGGTAACTTTTAAGTTTTAATGTTTTTTTTTTAAGGGGCACTTGACACCCTTCTGGTTGTTGCCCATTACATGTAAGGGCCTCTTTATATGAGGTTTTCCAGCCCGGTTAGGCGGTAAAGCGGGCCAGACCACCTAACCGGGGTGAAAAACCTTTTATTATATGACTGGCACTTTCAGCGGTCAAGATGAATCAATTCTGCCGCTGTGACTGGCTACCCGTGAGGTCAAGATGGAGCCATCTTGTCCGCTCAGGATAGCCCATTTGTCCCGCGTTTTACTGTCTTTTAATAGCATCCCTTGAGTCATGTAATAAATCCTTTATTGACCAAGCCTGTTCAGTCAAGATGGCGGGATATTGGCCTCGTTCTTTTTTTGCGTGTTTATGGACCTCGACTTCGTCTCAGTCCATAAACACGCAAAAAAAGAACTTGGCCAATATCCCGCCATCTTGACCAAACAAGCTTGGCCAATAACCCACATATATAAACAGGCCCTAAGTCTTGTATCCAGCCACCAAATGATTAAAATGCCAATTTTTACCCAAACGAAAATAAAGGGAAAAGTCACACTTCACAGCACCCACTTTGTGATCTGGTTTCACTCTCTAAACAAGGCATTGAAGGTAAACCCCAACATATGCCGTTCGTAAGAAATCAAACGGGTCGCTGAAATATCTTACGGTGAATGCACTATAATCGAAATGTACTACTGACATTCAGCTTACTGGGTCAAGGTCCCCTGCACAATGCACAGATTCCAAACTAACTAAATCCAACGAAAAAATTATTAGAGATTCAATTTACCCTTCTTTTAATTTTATTTTTCTCTTTTGCATATCTATATAGCCAATGCCTCCGATTATATGAAGATAAGCTCATAAAATCTTCTCAATCTGTCAATACAGGCAAAACCTTAATTCACAGTACCGTGGGTTTATGACGAGGTGCCAGATGTGCGCCATTTGCAGTTCGGAACAGAAACAAACAAGAGCTCGAGCTAGAAGACTTGAACAGGCCTTTAAATGCTGGAGAAACAAGTCTGCGAGACTCTGAAATAAACATTTCTTATTTTGTGAAACTGCAAGCAAGAACATCTGACGTCATGATGTTCTCCAACTTAGTTCCCAGGGCCCTCACCACCATGGGACGAAAGAGGACTCAGCGACTCCAAAGGATACAGTTTTCTGAAAAAAAAAACAATCCACCTTTGAGCATAAAACAACCCAATTTGCCCATAAAATGCCAAATTGAGTGGGAACAACGAAAAAACACGAATTTTAGCATTATTGATTAAGGAAGGTGGTAGTAGGGAAGAGAATGCAATTTGCATATAATTTTTCATCAATTAATTCTACATCTACGTTTGCATAGTTTCAGGACTCGCCAACTTATGGTGTCTTTTTCTTTGTCATACGCTGTAAGCCTTTTGGAGACATCATGCCAAGCTAGCCACTTTGCCACCTTGTTCCCAGGGTCCTCTCTCTTTCTCCTTCGAGAAAGCACCCTGCCATGTATATAAATCAAATCCACACAATGGGTGGGTCCTCGACTTAGTGGAGACAATCTTCAATTTTGCTGCCCCTCCCTTCAATCATTTAATCTAATAATAATCTTTTATTTGGAAACTTTTATCACAAGACATGGTTTTCAGAAAGGTCCTACAAAGATTAAAATCTATCAAAGTTATAAACAACAAAGATAAATATGATATTCATATGTAATTTTTATCAAATATATGATTTTCATATATCCATTCTCATATATACACCACTCACGGGTATATTATGAACCAACAAAATGACCATCTCCCAGACAGCTTGTTAGCTCAGTCAGTAGAGCGCTGCACCAGTATCGCAGAGGTCGTGGGTTTGAATCCCGTACAAGCCTGGATTTTTTTCTGGCTTTATTTTCACTACTGCTAGGGTAGTGTTCATAACTGTGATGATTATTCACATATTTAATCATTAATCTGCAGTTCAAATATATGATTTTCATATATTCATTAAAAAAGTACTACATTTTTTCTGGAATCCATTAAAATCTGGCAGACACGTGACCAGCCACAATCAGGGTACTTTCTCGAGGGAGGAAGAAAGAGGACCCTGGGAATGCAGTTCTGAAAATAATAGGCCAGACCATGACAAAGGGGACTATGAGGGAGGAAGAAAGAGGACCCTGGGAATGCAGTTGACCACTTTGCCCACTTTGCTGAAAATAATAGACCAGACCATGACACAGGGGACATTACCAACTACGCCGTAACAATAATGGTATATTGTTAGAAAGACCTCGGCTAAGAACGAAGACTATGGGAGATCGCGTATTTTCGATAGCTGCCCCCTTCTTATGGAACAGTCTTCCTCTGCCAATAAGACAGGAAACATCAATCGACTCTTTCAAGCACTCTGTTAAAATATATTTATTTAAAAAGGCTTTTAGTTAGATTATTTATTCATTTAATTTAATATTGTGATTTTTTAAAAATTCTATATTTTACTAATTATTCTGGAAATTTTTATACTGTAAATATTGTAATTTTACCAGGTAATTTAACTGGTTTTTTAAAAATTTAGTTTAATAATAATATTGTAATGCACTTTTGAGTATTTTTTTAGAAAAAGCGCAAAATAAGTATTAAATATTATTATTATTATTATTATTATTACAGGGGACTATGATTAAAACATGAAAATGGCATTGGACTGTCAACCCGCCCTCTGCACCATCTCTCTTCCCCCACCACTCGGTTTTTATTTTGTTCATAGATAATTACCAAAGGTCCCAGAAACAGGTTAGTGTGCCCAACATGATATAGAATTTATACAGCTCTAGATGAACACAAGAAATGGTTTTTAAGTCTTTATTTCAACATTGCTGGTTCAGCTATCTACACAACATGAAATGCAGTTTGTGGTTGTTCACTGTTTACAAGACAATAATACAATGTATTAGAGAAATTTGATGAATAGAAATGGAATCCACAATCTCAGCATTTACCTTCTACAATACACTCTACTACTAAGATTATAGAAATTGCCTGAATTACACAAAAGCTACATTTCAAAACATTGCAACTTCTCATCAACTACTCTAAACTGAATAAAAACAAGAAACAGTGAGAAACATGAAGTGATGGGGCAAGAAAACTATAACCAAAAGTGGCTGTTTAAAATTATCTACTTATGTAACAAATGTCAAAATAGAACGGAAATTAAGAATATTTGACGAAAAAGAAAATTAAGTAGTGTATGTATATTCTTACTCCTTAGCAACTAAATGCAGTGTATTACATTATTAATATTTTGATGTTTCATTAAATGGTCATGTTACTTATAAAATTATTGTGACTGTTAAAACTGAAATAATAATTACACCAATTGGATCAAACAGAAATTTGTTCAACTACATCTTCTGGTTCTCCTTCAATTTAAGAGTAAATTCAAATCATATTGTGCTTTACTAAGCACTGACATCTCTAAATGCAAGAACACTCTTTGGAAGCATTGATCTCAAGGTGATCACCTCCTTCATCATCTCATTCAGCTGAAGCTTCAGTGAGTGATTTTCTTGTGCCAACTTAGATGCCCTTGCAAACAAGGTTTTGTGCCTTTCTTTCCTCACGCGACGAAACTTCCTTGAGGCTTGGTTATTTCTGATCCTCTTTTCTGAAGCTTCATCACTGCAAGAACTTCCAACAGATAATGGAGAACCCTGAGAATCATCAAATGATGCTGCTTCTCCACTGGACAGACTTGATGAACGATCAAAGGCTTGCTGCTCAAATTCTTCAAAACATGGACTTTTATTTTGGCCTTGCAGAGAACATGCTTCAACTACAGGCAAACTACAACTGCATGCCTCTACATCTTGATCATGATTTCGTCCCTCTCCCAGGCAATCACTATCTGCCACGTTCTCTTGAATGCCATTGTACAATTCACCATTTGCAGCCCATGATTTCTCCAAAACAGTTCCCCTGCAACTATCCCCAGATATCACTTTCTCGAGTTCAGCAACCTGGTCAAAGAACAGCTCTCCAGGACTTGTTCGATCCCATCCAGGCTCTATTGCCCAGAAGCTGGAGGTATGGTCTTGTACAGGGCTCTCGAGAAGATGTTCTTGACCATCTGGGGCAGCAAGGTAGGCAACCCCTAAAAGATACAGATAAACCAGCAATCAAATTAAGTGCAATCAAACCTCTGCTCGTGGACACCTCACATAAGCACACACCTCCAACAAGCACACACCAACAAACCATGGTCCCAGCAATTTTTCCACATTCATAACCTCCTTTCAAGTGAACACTTCTTGTAAGCAGACACCTATACTCAGTTCCAAGGATGCCCACATGCAGGAGGATTGACTGCATTTCCTAAAATAACTACTTTGGACAAAAATTGACCATTTTTGAATTTTCAACGTTGATAAATAGACTTTGGCTTTGTGGTCATCAATCTTAATTACTCAAAAAGGAGAAAAAACAAGGTCACACATTACAAATAATGTAATGAGCTTATGTAAGAAATTTATTGGTCAGAGTAGTAAACAAAAAGTAAATATTTCAACCTTTTCATCCCTTAATCTTGTACACTGTTGGGTCCCACTGTTGGTAAGGTATTTTAACTTACAAGGCATTAAAAATTATCTCAGGTTCCATGACACCAACCAGGGACTTATTGGACAGTGGGAGAGGGATTTATCGAAAGCAGGAGACTCATCAAGGAAATGCAGCTCTTCATTGTAAAATGATGTGAAAGCAATAATATTATTGAGACAGAGCAACGAATTTAAACCATCGTCCTTCAAAGTTTACACCGTCGCTCAAACACACACAAATAATACCTACCATTGTCAAAGACGAGGCTTGGATTCGTACAGGGGCGATGCACAGAAAGTGAAGCTGTTGTTAACAGGGCTTTCGACGTGGCCAGCGAGGACAACCTCAGCCGCCATATTGCTTTTCTTGATCGCCAAGTCGGCACTTGAAGGCGTCGAAATAACACTCTTACACTTCCCTTTCGGAAGACCGGCAGAACTCTTCACGTGCATTTCTCGTTCAAGAGTTAACATAAACCAGAAAATGTAGATTTAGCTTGAAATATGGATAGAAATTGCTTAACAATTCTCCCAGACAAAATGGTGCAATACCAACACGACACGGTTTGGGTAAGGCGGAGAAATACTGGTACTAGCTTAGTTCACAGCGCAGGGCATGCTGGATAATATCTGACGTAACGGACAGAAGCAGGGCTCGCCGGGCAGGGGGAGGGGGCGGTGAGTATAGATGGTTTTCACGGTTTTGGAGAAGTTTGACAAAAGTCAAAATGTTTCTTTCTATGGCAGGCATGCAGGATGCAGTGTGATAGATACCACATAATGTAAAAAAAAAAAGTTCTGATTGACCCCAGCTGGATTATATACATACATATATGGCAAGAAGTACTAAATAACAATGTACCAAGAATCTTACCTTACCAAGATATATGGGTTATTGACCAAGCTTGTTCGGTCAAGATGGCGGGATATTGGCCAAGTTCTTTTTTGCGTGTTTATGGACCGAGACGAAGTCGAGGTCCATAAACACGCAAAAAAAGAACAAGGCCAATATCCCGCCATCTTGACCGAACAAGCTTGGTCAATAAAGGATTTATTATATGACTCAAAGGACGCCATTAAAAGAAAGTAAAACGCGGGACAAACGGGCTATCCCGAGCGGTCAAGATGGCTCCATCTTGACCTCATGGGTAGCCAATCACAGCAGGAGAATTGATTCATCTTGACCGCTGAAAGAGCCAGTCATATAATAAATAGACTTACTTACAGGAATTCACGAAAATCCAAATCGTACTGCACAAAACACTCACTAGAAATTGGAACATCTAATCTGTGAGGTGGTAGGGCTGGGGATGTCGGTAGTGGACACACAATAATACAACCCTTACGTATTTTATTATGAACAGTCATACAGAACAGATCATTTAGAATTGTTGAAAAAATAATTTTATTACAGCTTCTCGGCTTCTTTTTTCTTAAAAAAGCCATATATACACAATTCAGTCTTCCACCTGGTAAGTTTTTAATCTTCAGTGTCAGCTGTAAGCACCTCAACGCCAGCATCAGTAATCAACACTGTGTGTTCAAATTGTGCTGTCCTGTTCAAGAAATAAATCAGCTGGAATCACCTGGTGATGTGATGTGTATGATTTACCATTGCCAATTTACTACTTTATTATTGTTATTGTTATTGTTACAAACACATTAGCATGCTGCAGAAATTGGGGTCATTAATTTAGGGCACGAACCGTGACAAAAAGAGTGAAGTGGCTCCAGCAAAAAAAGTTAAAGAAACTTTTTGGAGAAGATAAAAGGATAGCCAGCATAGCAAGCATTTATGTTGGGTTCTCTACATTGCTTTTTCTCCTCTTCCCTCCCCCCACTCTTCCCAATTTTTGCTCTCAGTCCACAAAGAACATGAAAAGACAGAAATCCCAATGAAAATGCTTGCTAAGCAGGCTAATGAGGCCTTCCAACAGGGGTGGTCTGGTGTTGCTTTGTTGCTCGTTCCCGACTCTGTCTGTCACTGTTTTGGTTAAGGGACAAATGTCACTGTCGCAAAGAAAACAAAGAGAATACAAAAGTGAATTGTCCCTGTCACAAACTGTCATGATTTGGAGCGTGTTCTGTTCGGAGCCTGTTTGGAGCCATGTCACTTGTCAGTTCTGCCCCTTGGAAGCCCTTGCTGACAGCAAAGAGATAGTGGCATGCAACACTTGAAGTACTTGAGCCAGAAATAGTACTTGATCAGGACATATTAAAGTTCAAACCCTACCCTTGGTGACAATGCTAGCTTAGGGAATGAACACTTGAAACCTTTCCAAAACAGTGGTATACCTTTTTCCATCTTCAGTGACAACAGTCCAACCATCTTGAAGAATTTCTATCTCAGGTGATCCTTCACAAAGGACAGGTTCTGTCAGTGATGAAAATGTTGCGCATCATATTATAAAATGTTTTGAATGCCAGCTGTAGACCATGACATCTTATCTATTTGTAAGGCTGTGCAACCAGCTACTGATAAATTGTGAAAAAGAAAAATAGACTACCTATGGTGAATGTCATCCCTGCTTCCATTCTGCCACGATTAAAGTTTACTATGATGGAAAAGAACCAACAGAATAGTTAAATGAAAAAATATTATTAATAAAAATAACTAGGACAAACAAGTTTTCTTCAGCAACATCAACTACTGTTACTCATACATGCATCTTTTAAGCTTCTAATTAATTGCAACGAAAAATCAGTGAGACATACAATGCACTACACAGTTAAACACAACCCACAAGTAGCGACCATAGGCTTGTGATGATGACTTCATGATCACAGTTTTAGAGTTTCCACTTAATAGGGAGAGGAGTTAAGGAGAAAAATTGGGAGGGTAAGGGTGGAGGGTGGTTCTTACCTTGGGCATTTTTATATAGTGTCGTGTGGGGTGAGGTAATTTTCAATCATTTGAAGTTTTATTTGCAACTGAAATTGCTTTTTATAGGGTACACAACCGCAATTACCAGTTTACCTGTATGTAAAATTTCTGGTGGACCATGAAACACTGATCCTACTCCATGACCTGCTAGACGAGGGCAAACCGTGAAGCCATCCTTCCTTGCCATAAAGCTACAAAAACAACAATCAAAGGAGAAAGGGTACAGTCAACTTATGACAATCACTCTGTGGACTGAAAATAATGTTCCCACGCATTCATCACTTTAGAGAGACCAGCAGTGGTTTAAGCTAGACACATTGCTTACCTTATTGTATTACCAATCCATGAAAATCTTGTTCCAGCATTACAGATGTTGATGGCAGCACTAAGACACTTTTGACAGCTTTCTATTAATCGGCAAGCATGCTCATCAACAGAACCCACCATATATGTCTCACATAAATCACCATGAACACCACCTATGAACACCTGAAAAATGGAATAAAAGCATTAAATTCAGGGTGCTTTCAACTTGCCCCTGCCAGCCAGCAATTCCTTTAATATGATTTCTTACAAATTAAAAAATATCTGGCCGAAATTTAAATTCAGGTTTTAAGCTTACCGACACGTCCACACTGATGATGTCACCACTCTGTAATGGTCGACTGTAAAGACAAAATATAAAGTTGAATCAAGTAATGTCATCTGGAAGAAATTTAACATACCTATGTTATAGCCAGAATCCAGTTTTTTCCCTTCTCCCCAGCAACTTGTACATTTTGCACCTTGCCTAAGATAAAATTTAACATAATGAGCAAGGACCATGGCAAGGCCCCACATTGTTATAATTCCAGAAAATCCCTGCTGTTAAGTTTTTAGTTTACTCTATGAATGCCACCATTACCTATCAGGTATCCCATGAACAGCGACATTGTTAACGGATGTACAGACTGATTTAGGAAACCCTTTGTAGTTCAGAGGAGATGGATAAGCTCCGAATGAAATCGTTGCCTGGTGAACCACTCTGTCGATATCCTCTGTTGTGGCATCTACCTTAAAAATAAAAACATAATTGGCTTAGTGCTGTAGCACCCAAACACAAAAGAGACACCTTAGGGAACAATATGTGCCTTGAACAAGTGAAATGTTGCTGTTCCTTACTTGTTTTAACTGAGGCTACTAAATAAATATGTTTCACTCCTCACTCAGTAAACGACAAACTTGAATGTTCTCAATCCACACTGCGATCCTTTACCCTTAGTGTTAGAAATTTGGGCATTACTTTTGGTTTGTACTTTAAATTATAATTTGAAAAAGATACAATTTTTTTCTCCTGATTATTTGGTTGACCTAATCCCTGTTTATGAACCTACGAGGAACCTTCGCTCATCTTCAGACAAATGGCGTCTTATTATTAAACCCTATAACTTAAAGACATATGGTTTTAGGGCTTTTTCAGTCATTGCCCCGATACTCTGGAATGATTTGCCTATTGACATTAGATCGATCAATGATGTAGATAGGTTCAAATCCAAATTGAAGACCTTTCTTTTTAAGCGAGTTTATGAACTATCTTAGGCTTTTATTTTGTATTTTGTGATTATGTACATTCATATGTAATGATTTTTAGACTTTTACTTTTTAACCGATCTTTTTGAAGCATTGTAAAGCGCTTAGCACTGGAAAGTATAGGCGCTATATAAATACTTTTATTATTATTATTATTATTATTATTATTATATTATTATTACTATACAATTTCCACTTCTGTCTCACCTTAATATGATCTCGTGCAATGTTCAATACTTTTCGTGCTGTTCTACAAGCTGTTTTCATTGCAGCAATTTGTTCATCTGTTTTGATTTCAATGGAAACTGGTGGATCTGCTACTACACCTGTCTCGGCATACGGAGGTCGTGGGATATGTGGGGGTATATAACCATGTGGAGAAATTCTGTGGTTTAGTTCTGTAATCACTTCATAGGAATAGCTTGTTGAGAAGTTTCTGCAGTTCAAAAGTATCAAATAAATGTAAATATCAGCCTCTTATAATCACACTTGACTTTTGATGTTCTCTTGTACTAGTTTTGCTTTGCTTGTTTCTTCATTTATTTTAGGGGGAGGGGGGTTACTATAGGCTTACACTATTCAAACTACAGCACAGGTGGTAATAAGATTTGACCCTAGGGTACAGTGCCGAACGAAACAGCCAGCAGCAAAAAGGAGATCTTGATAGCAAAGCAACTGTTTTCAGTTCAGTGACTTTTAATTTATAATCGAAAGATGTGAATGATCTAAGCCATGGCAAGAAAAAAAGGACCCCACATGCAAGGCCTGATATATGGTACTCCTCTATTCTATATATGTCAAAGCTCAACAAGAATAATTAAAATTTAAAAATCCATTATTCAGTACTACAAGAAATATTGAATAGTACCTGCAACTACATTTTACTATTGTTTTGAACAGGTTTACTTCTCTACCTACAAGAAAATTTAAACATTCAATCAGAAGAAGTCATGCGCGATGCATTGCATAACAAGGATAAAAAAGCAATTAAACAGGCACTATATTGTAATTTGGAGCTGAACCCAAACATGTGTTTGCAACAGTAGAACCCTTGTTAAGTTTTGCAGGTTTGCTACTTAAACTATTTGCGGATGTCTATAGCCACTCATGACAAGGAGGAAATTTGATTACAACTTGAAAAATCATCATAAAATAATACCAGTTTCTTTCTATCCACAAAATAATTTGAAATCTACCTCTTTGTGTAATAGATTGGCCATTCATGTAATAGAAAAAGTACTAACTCCCAGCACCAACACCTCTCCTCTGTCCTCCCGACAGCCCCCACCCCCGTTCCCACTCCCCATCTTGACCCATCCCCACCTTATCTGGTCTCTCTCTACTGTTGTCACAACATGGGAATCCCAAATAAAATACGCAGATGAAAGGAAGACTGATATTGTGAATATCAAGTAAAATTTCTTTCCGTGTGTCGATTAGCAAGGATTCAACTGTCATTTTCTTGGAAAACAGCAGCTTAAGCTTACTCCTGTACGTCTAAATCTCGACAAATACCGTGACAGCAAAGACCGACAAAATTATAAAGGACTATGTTCTATAAATCTACTCCTTACAGGATGTTAATTAATTGATTAACTTACACTTGAACTCTAACAGCCGCTTTAGCCACATTACAGCACACAACTCAAGTTATAACCAAGTATGGCGTCCAAGCATCCTAGGATCCATGCCTCCGCAAACAAAACTGACCGGAAGTTGTCCAAACGTAAATTTGTTGTCCAAACGAAAATTTTCTAATATTTTCTGCTTTATTCTTTTACTTCGACAAACATAGCATGAAAGATTGGTGGGGCTGAATTGAATATAAAGGATAAATTCCTTTGCTTTAATTAATACCCTGGGAATCTTTGCCGTCAATAAGCACTTACCTGGGCTGACTTTCCTCGTGGAGACTTCCTTGTTCTAAGAAAAATCGAACGGCAAGGGAAAATAAAGTAACTAATGAGCCGATGAAACAACTTACAAAACTTCTGTTCACCTTAATCAGTTATTACTTTTGTGCTCTTATCATACCACAATTGTTTATTACCTTATTTGCACATATTTATTTATTCGTTTCATTTTTGCTTATTCCTTTTATTTTTGCTAAATACACAGACACTTAAATAAAGTTTTCATTCATTCATTGGATGATTTTTAATGGCCTTAAGCTAAATGAGGAAAAAACTGAACCGACTTTACACCATTTAGCACAGTAAATTGTTGTCTTCCACTGAGGTGATGGCGTAATAGATCAAGGAGGGAACCATTGACTCCAAACTCACAGCTCAGTTTTTTCAACAAGATGTCATGGGGCACACTATCAAATGCTTTTTTAAAATCGACAAAGGCCGCCGCAACTGTCATTCCCGAGTCTACAGCTCTCCTCCACGACTCTGTGAGATGAATCAACAGAAGTTCTGTCGAATACCCAAGACGATATCCCACTGCTTGTCCGATGCAAGGTTATTACTCCTGAAGATGTGTTGTACGAGAGTGTCGTTAATCTCCGACGCCATTAATTCATTCACTTTGCACTGGAGTTTGCTAGATGTCCTTATAGGATTTTGCAAATAAATTAATATGTAGATGTAGATGTAGATACCGTGCAATGCTCACAAGTTGCTTACAAACTGAATAAGGCCGGATTGCGTGACGATTAAATTGGCTTTGCGTGATAAAATGTATTGACCGTCGATGTCAAAGTCTCATTTCTCTAAACCCTGCATGTTTCAGTTCCTTTCAGCTTGTCATACTGCATTGGTGACATATATTGGCAATTGTTATTTGTGATGATGAGAAAAAAAAATCAGTAGAAAAGCAATGAGTACAATTAAATACAAAATTATCCTGCAATTAAAGATAAAACTTGTCAATCCCTTTGAAAATCAAATTAAAAGAATTTTACCAAAGATGTATTAGCTGATGTTTTTTGACGTAGTATAACTCAGCAAATTCAACAAATAACTGGGATAAATTATTTAAAGTTTTCTGGGAATCTAAAGGAGGAAGTGAAGCGAAAAGGGAATTTATGACGTCATTGTCTACTGCAATCATCATTATAAATTGCGTTAGCTTTGCATTAACATTTCATAAAACCACAGACAGCGCGCAGACGAGCTAAACAACAGAAGCGGCAAAAATGGCTACATCTGGATTTCGAAGACTAACCTTTTCACTTCGAGGGGTCGTAAATTTCTCCTCTTTTATGAGGCAAGTTGATGTCGCTTCTGCAGCAAGTGGTTCTTTGATTTCGGTCAAGAGAGGAATTCTCCCACCACGGCAGACAGGGGTGAGTAAATCTGTGAGCTTTTGCACGCGCACTCTAAAAATTATTTTGTTTTGTGTAATCGAATATCGTCAACAAAACATTGTCTTAAAATTTTCACAAAACCAATGCATGAACTAAATTTTCTGTTCCCTGAATCGTGTGACTGTCATAAAACTAACCGAGGAGTAAATTGCCATTTCAAAATTCATTTTCTTAGAGCGTCGTTTCGTTGCCTGCAATACTAATAAAACTCCCTAAAATACCTTGCCTTTGTTTCATTCGTCTTTCAAAGTTGAATATATTTGCTTGGTTTTCAATATTCCTTTTTTCGGAGTTAACAGTTTCGCTGAAACTAAGGTTGGTTCGTTTCCGTGGCCTAAAATAAACTTCCTTGAGCCGGTACCATTGTAAATTAAACATAAATCACAGTGACAATGACGTTTCGTTCGGATTCTCAAGCTGAGAAATCAGGTCACAGAAAGCCGCAGGATAAGAAGTCTTATCCCTTGATTTTCCGAACTTTTAGTGGTTTTTCGAAAACTTCTTTTTGGTCATCACTCTCAGGGATATTTTTTGTTTCTTCAACATAAAAGAAATCGACATTCCATTTCATCCGGTCATAGAAAATACTGATAAAAAATTCGAGGATTTCATCAAAACTAAATCCCTGTTTTTTAAGTCAGCCAAAACCTTTCGAGAGGACGTTGTCTGAAAATATCACGCCGGTAACAAGTGAGGCTCCATAGGTTTAAAAACAGATACAGAAAAGAAATAAAGGGAAGACGAAAAAACCAGAATCAGAGACAAGAGTTGATAACTTATAATGATTTCCAGACCCCATCATGACACTCATCTGCCATATTGAGGTCCATTTATAAGCAGGCTAATGGCGAGGTAGATTTATTACCCGGGCTGCGCGCGTCTCGCGCGGCGCCCGGGTCATAAACTACCGACGGTTCTTCTTTTTCGTCGTCGAGTATCATCCACAAATGGCACTTCCGCCGTTTCTGCGCAAGCGCTAACTATTTTTAACAACAGTGATGCGTGTTGTCACGTATGGGAAAATGTCGATTCATCTTGTGGCTTTTGAAGTCTGAACAAACAATATGTTAAGAGAAGTGTCTATGCGAATGTTTGCAAGTTCAACGGCGAGAAGAAAGCTTTTAACATGAGTAAACTTAACTCCAGATGGACTGCCGTGTTTCCTCGTGTCTGCTTCAGTAGACTGCGAGTAGTCTCTAATTTTGGCGATGGATTGTGGGGCGGGCGAAAGACACGTGCGCGCGCGAAGTTGCGAGGAGACGCGACGCGAGGGGAGCGCCAAAAATTAGAGACTACAGACAAAGGGAGTTTGACCTTTCACGGCCGAGTGATTCGAGTATAAATCTCATATCAACAGCAAGAATGATGCCTGTTGTCACGTATCGGAAAACGTCGATTCACCTCGTGTCTTTGAAGTCCGAACAACTAATATGTTAAGACAAGTGTCTATACGAATGTTTGCAAGTTCAACAGCGAGAAGAAAGCTTTTAACATGACCAAAATTTAACTCCAGATGGACTGCCGTGTTCCCGTATCCGCTCCATTGAGATGTACATTTTGTTGAATAACTCAAGTACGGGATATCACACACCCCTGAGACTTTGACAGGTAGTTTATTTACTATTTTGCCACAATATCTCAATTTCTGGACTTTAATTTTTGAATGATAAGCGATTATATTTTACAAATGTACTAGCGTCCCTTGAAACTGTCCAGAAACGTTCCTTTCTTGTGTTTCAAATGACCCTGGATTGACGTATTTGTAAACAGTTTCACTCTGCTAATTAATTTTCTACTCACATTTCACCGAGACTCCATTCACATTTATGCGAAAAAATCCTACATCGTTCGATAAGCGTTTCCTTTCTCAAACAATTATCCATCGAAGCGAAAACAAGTGTGCTTAGTTTTTTTTTGGAATCAATACAATATTTTTAACACCTTGCATAATGATAAACCTCTGTGGCCTAAAGGTCATTGTTCCTGCCTGTGACGCAGCTAAACCGGGTTCGATGTCTTTTAGTGGTATATATCACGGGCTTTATTTTTTCTGTTTCTCTTTTTCTTGTTCTTTTAGAAATATTTTTTACAAGTGTTATAATTATTGTGCTCAATGGTTGAGCTGTATTTTAGAGGAATATATGTTGATAGGGGTCTAAAGAAATAGACTCCAACACAAGCTAAACACAATGCGTCCGATGTAAGAAAGACAGACTTCCCTCTATTCTTTTGTTTAGCGCTAAGTTAGGGATACAATACTGTTTTTTGCAAGCTCGGGTTTAGGCTAATTGTAGCCTCTTGTTGTAAAGAAAAATGCAATTTTTGAAGCAAATTCGTTGAGGAACAAGAAAGACAGGAAGTTTGTATTTCGTTTTTGAATACCTGTCAGTCAGAGAAGAGAGGCTTTTTAGCGACAGCTGTGGGCGAGAATCCTCTTTTAAACTATTAAAAGTGAATTCTTGGTTGAAAGCAACAAATGGAAGAAAGGACGATAACGCTATCGGCAATATCACTATGTATCACCTTTTTTTCCACTGCGCTAATAGTTTATTTTAACTTTTGAATACGAATAGAAGGAAACTAAACATTTTAGGAAATGAATAACTACCGTGCTAATGTTGTTAATTGAGATTGACTGTATTCGGTGAAGACGTTCTCTGACTGGCATAGTTTGTTGTTTTTAGGTGGCCCTGTTGTCAACAAGTGCTATGAAGGGAGATCAAGTTGAAGCCACTCCTGTGACACAAAATAAGCCAGAGCTTGCCACTCAGTCCAAGGAAGGTCCGATTGATCATTTTGGCAAACATGGAAATACAACTGGAAACGAAGAATACAGGATGCCACACCCAGTTTGGTACTGAAAATAAGAACTGACTCATTGATATTACTATCTAAAGTCGAAAGTGAGAAACATAGAAAAGGAAACCTGTTTCGTTTGCCAGTTATTAAAAATAGGGGAAAAACAATTTCGTTAAAGTACACCTCTTCCTAAATGAATGTCAGCAAAGGCGACACAAATACGCATGCGGACTTTGTTGCTGGCAAATCTCGCGTGGAAAATGCATTTTGCGCCCTCTCGATCGTGTTGCTTCACGCGCTCTCGCTCATGAAATCTGCTGTCCGCTCTTTCAGCGAAACTATCGAATGAAACTTCGTTATGATTAATTTTTCAATATTCGTTAAGGTCACAAGAAGATGTTCACAAAGTTGAAGTTACACATGAAAAGCCGGAAAAGTTTGTAGACAAGGTATGTTACAGCGTTTATTCACTCCTGATGCTGAGGATAGTGTGGAATTATGAGTGCACAGTGGACCCCTTTAAAAAGATTTGTCCTCTTTCTCAGTAGGTTTGCATATTTTACACTATCTAAAGGCGACAGCAGTTCCGGTTTTTGTCAAACCACTCATGCAACTCACAGGAACGTGATGTCTATAAATGTAAATAAGGAACTAACTCAAGTAACGTTTTCCTTACTGTCTCCAGCAGTGACGTAAACTCTTTCACTTCCCATAATGTGGATGAGACAAGTCCAAAGGGCGAGAACGCCATCGATGATCATCAGAGCTTACAGTCCATAATGAGGCTGATAAAAAATAACCTGATATCAGTTATTTAAAAATATCTCTTTCCTCCCCCAATTCGTCTTGGATTTGTAAAAATATTATACGGTATTCTTACTTTGTGTCTTGTTATACTGACAGCTTGCATACAGCAGCGTTCAAGCCTTGAGGGGAGTATTTGACACTCTCTCATTGTACCACTTCATGGAGCTGGACGAAAACCGCTGGCTCAAGTAAGTCAACCTGCCAGACTCATAACTTCGTCCTCGGGGTATTGGTGCCACGAAAAAAAATATTTTTCCAAGGCTCTTTCACGGATTGCCCTGAGGACGAGGTTGGCCAGGCAAATCTCCACGCTTGTTTCGCTGCGGTTTTCTTTGTTTTAAACTCAGAAAAGAGAGTGAGAAAAGAGAGAGAGAGAAGTCATGCTTTAATGTTTTGCAGTCGCATCATCATGCTGGAAACAATAGCTGGGGTCCCTGGAATGATCGGTGCTATGACCAGACACTTTCACGCACTGAGGAGACTCACCAGAGACAATGGCTGGATACACACATTACTGGGTGAGTTTATCAAAACAAAAGACAGAAACGTCGAGTTTTATCCAGCTGCAATAAGCGAAACAAAGCAATGACCAAACCAGGAACCGGTTGGTCCAAAGCCGATTAACCCTAATCCAAGATTAAAAATTAACCGAGGAGTTTATTTCTCTGACATACGTTGTTCAAATGCTGATATTCTGCAAAATTTTAGCGACGTAAATCCTGAAAAGCAAAAAGCAGCAAACTGAGTAACTTTCATCCAAAAGTTAAGAACTGCAACCAAAGTTTACGCTAATCATAGTTAATTGAGGGAAATGGTTATGAAACCTAGCAAAGTTCTTTGTTTTATGTTTTTGTTTGCTATTTTGGGGGTTGACCCTGCACAAATAACAATAGGTGATTACGCGTGTTCATGCAACTAACCAATAGAAACATGCATGCTAGTCGAAACATGCATAGTGCGTGAGTGCAAAACAAAAGATGTGCACGGTCATAGACCTTCCAACATAAATCTTGGCCTCTTTGTTTGCTCCTTTGATGTTTTCCGGGCTTCATAACCATTTCCCTCTATTAGCTATGCGCTAATCCTGGATTAAGTTAATCGGCTTTCGAACAACCTGACCCAGAACTCAAAGCAAATAACTTGTGATAAACGCAGGAAAATTCGCGCAACCCGAGCTGTGATTCAGTTTTTTCTTTTCGATTTGTGACTCGATGGAAACACGGTAGGTTTCCTATGACTGGCTCTGAGAGCGAGGGACCATTTACATTCGATAGCAATCTCATAAGAATTTAAAAAGCTTTGCTTGTTTTATAGAGGAAGCTGAAAACGAAAGGATGCACCTGATGACAGCTCTGGAAATGAAACAGCCAGGAATCATCTTTCGAGGAACTATCTTGTTTGCACAAGGTACCACTCATTTTCTGCTCACGACTTCTTAAAAGTTGCTAAACGAATTATAAACCTGTTTTTCTTGTTTCATTTTTGAAGGGGTGTTTGTAAACCTGTTTTTCCTCGCTTACCTGATCAGTCCCAGGTTCTGCCATAGATTTGTTGGATATCTGGAGGAAGAGGCTGTCAAAACGTACACCCACTGTCTCGAGGTAAGAGCATTTTCGCCAGTTGTTAAAAAAAGGCTTTTGGCGCAGGGTTCGGTTGATTTCTTCACGATCAGGGACCGTTGTCGGCTTGTAAAAGGTTCTTAGATAGGATTGGCCTCAGGATGTTATAAATAATTTAGCTTCTAGTTGTAGCCTAATATTTCCCACTCGATCCTTGGTTCTCAAAATGATACACTGAAATTAAGCCTACGCTTAATTCTAGCAGTGTCTCTGTGCATAAGTGAGCCACACCCCGTGATAGGAGTTTCGAAAATTATGCTGAGTCCTTAACTTTCAATTTCCATCATCAGTGTATTGACAGTGGCAAGTTGCCGCTGTGGCAAAATCAGCTGGCCCCGAAGATTGCTGTCAACTACTGGCAATTACCGGTTAGTATTTTGTTGAATGAATAGCATTGTAAACGTCTACATAAGGCTGATAACAAATGCCCAGCATTCTGAAACAGCCACTGTGTTCCCAGAGGAACTGCTCAGTATACCAGGAATACATGGGACCATGGCTATATTCAGATATAGTCCTTAACGTAGTGGCATGACCTGACATTGCGAATCACACTCCGTCGTTCTGTCGGCTGAAGCTGCCTTTCTTGTCTCTATTGATTCTCTTGCTCATTCTCATTCCAATGTGGTCACTTATTCGTTCTCTCCACTTTGCTATTGTAGGAGCGCTCGACAATGCGTGACGTCATCCTGGTCATCCGAGCTGATGAGGCTCATCACCGAGTTGTCAATCATACGCTCAGCTCCTTACCACTGTGCGCACCAAACCCATTCCTCCCGGGCGAGAAAAAGCTGTGAAAAAAAAACTGGCCCGAGAGATACGGCTGATCATAAACATCCCCGACAATTGGTCAGATGTGTTGGGTACCGCTGACAAAACAGCTGGAGAATACTGACAGCTTTCAATTGAAATCTTCTCTAAGTCACTTGTTATTGTATAAAAATCGCCATACTTCCAAGAGGACACGGCTTGTAGCATCAAAACAGGCGGTACATGTGAGAAATTTAAGTACTCCTTGCTGGGAACACTAAAGAGAATTAGTTTCACTGCAAGAAGAAAAGAAGACAAAAATTATGGCACTGTTTACGTCAATTATGAGGTTTATTTGTAACGGTCAATACTACACTGAGCAATCAATTATCGGTCTCGAGATCAGCCATATTAGTTCAGTTCAAACAAGACAAACACATCATTTTACAGTTCGATAACAGCTGTCAACTGTATGTAAAAGGAATGCTTAATTTAATAATTGTTAATACAGGTTTTTGTAAATAATTTATTGGGATATGGAAAGTCAAACTTTCATTAAACATTCCTGCACATCTGAAAGCTCGATGAAAGTTGTCAGCTCTGTGCAGGAACTAAATGCTGAAATTAATTTGTTTAATTAGGAAAGTGGAACGCTCTGCAGGCCATACTTAGTTAAAATGTTGGTCTCTCGTAAAAAAAATAAAATCTTATAAAGTTAAATTCAGTGCAGCACGTTGAATATGTTGTAGTATAAAAGTCATAAGGGCGGGACTCCCGTCCAAAATGATCCAAACGCATGTGTTTTGGAATGAGTAGAGCTTGAAGACAGATATACCGCAAAAAAATTAACCTACTCGAGTTCTTTGTCCCAAAAGAGAAAATGTGCGGTGAAATAAACGCACATCAAAGTCTTTTCCCCGTTTATAAACAACCACAAAAATAATGTACCCGGAAATACAGACCGCTCAGAGTATTCACAGTGGCGTTGTTCCTGATGACGGGGGTGGAGGTGGGGTCTACAGTTGACGTGTGATCGGGTCATATTTTACATGGGCCGCTAGCTTACTTTGGATTCACTTTTCCCGAGGAGTTAAGCTCTGGCTATACGAGGCAACAATGTTGCGGCAACAATTTGAGCTCGCGCATGTTTCCACGATGCTTCCCCGTTTAGCTACCCCAGCGAACATTGTTGCGGCAACAAAAAATGTTTCTGAGGGAGTTCAGAAACATTTCTTGTTGCCACAACAATGTTTCCTCGGGTGGCTAAACGGGGAAAACATCCTGGAAACATGCGCGAGCTCAAATTGTTGCCGCAACATTGTTGCCTAGTTGAGGCAGAGCTTTAATCTACGAAACAAAGTGTAAACAGAGCCTGATCACAGATATCTACAGCGTGGTATGTACTATCAAGGAAAACATACAACAGACAAGAGGACTGAAACACTGAAAACAATTTAATGCACAAAACTCTGAGTATAATGCTTCAATTCTTTACGGCAAATATACAAATCCTCTTTCTAAAACATTAATCTGAGCATAAATAAATAAATAAATAAATAAATAAATATTCTTGACTCTATTCTCTTCATAAATATTATCATCGTATGTGAAAGTTTCAGCAACTAAGAGGAGAACCGGGAAGAATCTTTACTATTCACAGTCACATATGCACCCTGCTAGCAGAGCCTTTCTTACATAAGACGCCGGCTTTCGTTGCTGTTTTGACGAATTGTTAAATACTACAAGACAAGCAAGGTATCTAAAGCATCTAACAAAAAGGTAGCAAAGGGTTCGCTTCAAGTGAAAAGGAATGAACGCAAGCATAAGTGCGAGGAAAACTTAACTCGTTTCTTCACCCCGAACTGAATAATCACTCCGGCGTGCGTTTGTTTTCTGGTAAGCGTAACAGTCCGTTGTTAAATTAAAATTTTGGTTTATTGACAAACGTTTTCCGGTATTCCCATTTGCCTCCATCCACAGGCTGTGCTAATGAGCACTTACATCCCAAATCAGCACTCCTCTGTGATGACGTTCGTCAGATTTCTCAAAGGAGCTCGTTTTTTCTAGAATGAAAACAGAAAACGATTTATTTAGCTTTTTGGCGTCACAAGTTTTGGGAGTAAAAGCTGCGGTGATATGAGCGATGTAATTTCTCGCGCAGATGCAACTATAAGTGAAAATTGCTCGTGTATTGAAAGGAATGTCCAGATTTGGAAAACAATTCTATATTTGACGCCAGTTTTCGCTTTTAAATCCCCGCGCGCGGCCATTTTGAATTTAGTAGCGTCATATACTTGCTCGTTTCGGCTGCGCATTAAACAACTTCCCATTCGATACAACAACATTACCTAATCGTTGGGAAGATCTCAGGGCAAAAAACGGCAAAACCTATTTCTTTTTCCTGTAGGTTAGAATAGTCATTCCCAAATCTAAAGAACAACTAGAGTTAAAAGTCTTTTTTCCAAGAATTTAACGTCAGTTAGTTATAATAACAGTGGCAAAAGGTGTTGCCTATATGCGAGCTTGTGGAATGCGACTACAGGCTTTCTTCAACCACACCAACATTCATTGATAGACGGCTTAAAGCTGTGGATACTTACCGGGCGTCCCAGTATCGGCAATGACGCGGACCTCTTCATGCTTGTCTGTGATTTCTTTTCTAACAGAAATAAAATAGAACAAAGTCAATAGTTTATGAAGAACAAGATTTCCAGGGCAATCGGTAACAATGAGTGTAGCAAGATATCAGCTTACTCTTTCGAATGTTTGTTACATCTTCGTCTCCATACAGTGTTGTGTCAGTAAATCGGTCGCCTCTGCGCAGTTTACTGTTGAGTAAAAATAGAAAAACAAGGTGAAGACAGGAAGACAACTTATCTCTCAAGGAAAGCAAAATTTTTAAATTAGCTCCCCTGTTCTGTCCTTTTCCTTTGCAAGGCTGTGGTTGGTATTTGGATTGGTTTGGGGAGGTATGAAGTTAGCCTGCAAAAGGAATAGAAGCGTAAGAGAGAAGGGCGTCTTCTCCCTCACGTCCATTGTATATTTCCTATATTTCACCAGCGCATACTACGTAGATTGGCATGAAGAGCGCAATTGCACCCGCTCTAACCAACCCTCCGACAAGAGAAAAAAATTAGAACCTTGATGACACTTCAGTAGACATAAGCTTTGGAGGTCATGCTATTGGGATGGATTGACGGTTCTTTTGCAAAGTAGCATAGGTAGCAAGCGAGGCAAAGCAAGTCATAGGCTGAACATTACTGAAGAATATAGGGGAGATAAAACAACATATTTATAGAAAACGAATGATAGCAAGTCATTAGGGACATGAATCTAAATACCTGTGTAGATTTGGTTCAGTGTAACTGACTTCAACACAACTTTTACGCTTTGCACGTCTGCCACTGATCTGTAACTGGTCAATGTCCATTGTTGATGTGTCAATGTTGATGTTCTCTAGTTCTTAGTATAAATTAAGGATTAATTATATCAGCATAAATTAAGAATTAATTAATTATATTATATTATATTAGTCTAAAATCACAAACAAGCCTCTAGCAAGTCATTACCTAGTGCTTTGGCCAGCTATAAAGCAATCAGTAGGTTCAAACTTTTTAAGTACTGCCAATTTCAGGACTTGATATTCCTTACATTTTTCCTCTGGGTCATATAATAATAATAATAATAATAATAATAATAATAATAATAATACTAATAATAATAAATAAATAAATAAATAAATAAATAAGCAAGCAATAATAATAATAGCAATAATAATAACAATTTAATGATGACAGGACATGACAGCAAATTTCAGGACATGATATTCTAAGCAAAGGCCTTAATAGAGTGCTAAAGTGTGACGTCACAAATATTAGAATTTTTGAAATTATGGGATTTGTTGAGATTTTCAGAAAGAGCAAGATGAAAGATGCTGACTTGTCAAAAATCAGTATTTAAAGACAAATTGGCTCTGAGATATTAGCACCGTTATGCTCTTGCTGACTCCATACAAATCCTTCTAAATTTGACTCAGTTCATAACGTAAGGAACTGAATAGAATTTAGAAGGATTTGTATGGAGTCAGCAGACCATAACGGTGCTTATGTCTCGCTCTCAAACTGTAAGAAAATGCTGATTTTCGGCAAGTAAGTCTTTTTGATCGTGTTCTTTCTGAATATCCGAACAAATCCTATAATTTCACAAATTTAGTTTTTATGATGTCATCACTTTAGTACTCTATAACATACCTCTGTCTGAGGGTTTCATTGCAGTGTCACAAGTTTCTATAACAACAGACTGGGATGCTGTGATGTCCATAGCTGAGGGCTCATCTGGGAGGGGTGGTGCAGGCAGCATTAGCTACAGGATCCACATACGAAGTCAAATTGTTGAATAGTACATGAGGGTATTCATGTGTATTTACACTCTGAAATGCCACTGTTCCATTTTCTCGGGTGAGAAGGGAGTTCACAAGATGTAGTGCATCTGACAGAAAGTTGGAGCCTTGAAGAAACTGTGCACATGTTTGACTCAGCAGCTTATAAACATCATGAAACACAGCCTAGATCACAGAAATAGAACAATAATGTCTCAACATTAAATGCAGTATTTCTTAACTGGTGGACAAGGATCAAACTTTGAAAAAAAAAAACCTCTGCCACACCCCCCCCCCCCCCCCACCCCCTCTCCACAAAACTAACTTCACTTCAACAAACAGTAACAAATCTTCTCTTGATCACTGGCAAATTTAGAACTTTGTAAACCTTAAGAGAGAGCAAAACCTAATCAATGGTTAATTGAAAATGCTGCAGAATTTAAAACTCTGGCCCAGTTACACTGACAATAAACCTCAGTTAACAACTTATATCATAGAACTGGTCTCACCTGAGCTGACTTTGGTACTTGGTTTCCTGAGAGCTGTTCAAGATATCTAAGTTCTTTCTCCAGTTCCCTGGTTTTCTCTACATACTGATGATGGTCTTCATGAATTTTCTTCCTGAGCTGAACATTCTCAAGATTAGCAGAGCGAAGCTCAAGCTGTGCTTCCTCTGAAAATTTTTAATAAACTCGTTTAAAAGCTAGGAAAAAAGATCATAAAACAATAGCAACAACAACAACAACAACAATAATAATAATAATGATGATAATAATAATAATAATAATAATAATAATAATAACAATAATAATTTTAAATAAAACAACTGCAAATGCAAAACAAATAAACAAGGTAACATACCAAGTGCTGCTGCCAAAGCTCTGTTATTGGCTATAAGGTGTTAGAAATAGAGGTTTGGGATCCATCTGTAGAGAAAGGTAGAGCTTGCACTCACCATCAGGTTTTTATTGGATATGTGACACAAATCTGAATCTAATGCAAACAATAAATGATGACATTGATCATGCAAAAAACTTGATTTATGAACACACTAGTAAGAACTATCACCTTTTGCCATTTTTCTCGTTTCTTCAGACTTGCTGGACGTTCCTGTTTCATCCATACACGAAACTATCTCCATTTTCTCTTCTTCTTCTTTGGCGAAATCATCCATTGCTTTAGGGCAACTGTTGTTGTTTCCAGTCATACTCTGTCTTTTGACCTAGTGGTCAGATTTTTAAGGGGTCGTATGTATATATAAATGAATGTCTTAGGCAGTATTTTTTGTAGTGTGAAAGAGGAAAGCGAAAACTTTTTCAGGTCAACTAAGTTAAGTTAATTAAATTTGAGCTTGTTATTGTAAGCTTATATTAATATAGTTGTTATGGTTTAATGAGTCACGCAATTCAAGAAAATCATTAATAAAACATATTTGAAAATACCACTGATGTTCGCCGCCGTTTTGCGTTCTCCTGACTTTTCCTCGGCCCCTTCATTGCGAAAACAAAAACTTCTCTTGCTAAAGAAAAACTTTGTTGACTGTTATTCTTTCAGCTGCTTCAAACTTGCGCCATTCCTGGCTTGGTAGCCTCGTCAGTAGCAGCTCTTACTTCCGCCACAAACCGGAAGCTGTTTGTCTGCGAACGAAAGACAACAAATAAATTAAGTACATTTAAATTCATAGGGCCTACTGAAGTCTTCAAAATGTTAGCCTTTCTAAAGGAGTAAGCGCAAACTGAATTGACAATACCTGGTTAATGGAATATATTTTATTGTGGCAAGGGAAATGATCTGTTTTGCCCTCCACGAGATGTTCTCCCTGATGCTGCATGGTCCCGATACGATCTTGTCGTTCAGTCAACGGGTTAGCCCATAAATTGTGCAATCGTATCCAGTGACTGGGATATCACGTCCAGGTTGGAACAGTGTTGGGCAGTTAACACATTCTATACATGCTTTACTCGATGATAATCTCAGTTGGAGTCAAGGAAAAAAAGGAGTTACAAACTTTTAACCCGTTACATTTCCTTGCTTGCTCGCTTTACTGTCGTCTATGAGCACGAAGCAGTGTTAACATAACTAGATTAGAACCCTTAAAATTTGGAGACGTGAGACTATGGATGAAATCCTGTTGTTATAGTACTCAGATCGTCCTCAGTCTCAAGTCTCAAAAATTTACAATTTTAATCTACTTGCCTACGGGTGTGGCACGAGTATTAATTCTTACTCAAACTTTGATTAACATGAGGTGGTGTGAGATCATACATGTGAATTTATCAGTCCATAAAAACCTTTATATTTCGAATGTTTCTCGTTTGGCTCTCGCATACTAAACAGTGTAAGTGTAACCACAAGTAAAACAAATTTAATGTAAGCTAGGGCTGCATATGCTTTCGAAAGAGACATGGGAACATGTTACAATGATACTGGAAAATACTTGAGCAAGGACCACCGTTGCAAAATAGAAGAGCCGGATCCTGTAATAGATGTAACCAGCTATAAAATTGTAAACTAGAAAACGGTAAAAAACAAGCAAGGCTGGTTACACGGTGAGGAATATATATTTAACCAATATTTTGGGAGGCACAGCCTTCCGTCATCAGGGTGTTACGTATTATGACCCTAAGGTGAAACGACGTTACAAATTAAAAGAAGTTGTTGATATAATATGATACTATTGTAAAGGTAAACAATACAACGGAAAATAAAAAACGTTACAGTTATACCACATAACGAAGGCATTAATTCATGTTGTTACTTCCTCGACACACGCAAACGCACTACCTCCACTATCGGCACTGAAACTCTCTGTGAGCCCATACGCATGATACTCACTACGAACAACTTTTCATTCGACGACAAGCACTACTTGCAGGTACACGGTACTGCCATGGGAACTAGAATGGCACCATCTTTTGCTAATTTGTTTCTCGCCAAACTCGAAACAGACGCTTTATCACATGCCCCATACCAACCGCATACCTGGTGGCGCTTTATAGATGACATTTTTATGATATGGACACACTCAGTAGACGACCTCAACACATTCACCACGTATCTCAACAACATTCACCCTACAATTAAATTTACTTCCAATTATTCTTTCACATCCATACCCTTTCTGGACGTCAACGTGTCACTCAACTACGGTAAAATCACTACTGATCTTTACACTAAGGCCACTGACAAACATCTCTACTTATTACAATCTTCTTGCCATCCCAGACACAGCAAAAGAGCTATTCCATTCAGTTTAGCTCTCAGACTTCGACGCATCTGCTCTTCTGACGAAACTTTCGCACTCCGTCTTAACGAACCTAAGTCTTATCTCAACAAACGTGGGTACAATCTTTCTTTCCTCAACAACGAAATACAACGCGTTTAAAACATTTTACGCACCGAAGCACTTGCCCCCAAACAACGCAATTCCGATACTAACCAGCCTACACGTATACCCCTAGTCGTAACATACAATTCAGCTATCCGTTCCGTACCATCTATTATTCACAAACACTTCAACATTTTATCTTCATCTCCCCGCTGCACTAACGTTTTCAAGGCTGCCCCTCTTGTTGCTTTCCGACGTTCTAACAATCTTAACGATCTATTGGTCAGTGCTAAACTACGTAGTACATGTAACAAGCAAGGCTGATACTACGTGAAAAAAGTTGACTTTGCGAGACACCAACATGACCGAGACTCGATAAAGTAGGGCTGCAACCATGGACAGCTGTTTCGTCCATGGTTGCAGCCCTACTTTATCGAGTCTCGGTCATGTTGGTGTCTCGCAAAGTCAACTTTTTTCACGTAGTATCAGCCTTGCTTGTTACATGTATATTCTATTTATTTTTTGGCTGATTAGATCTCTTGTAGATCCTACGTTTTACAGCATTATCGTTGGCGGTCCTTTGCTTATTACTTTCACTAAACTACGTAAACCTGCTAAAAATAATCAATCCCTTGGTGTCTTTCGCTGTGGCCACAACTGTTTAACATGCAACTACATAACTAATGGACTTACAACCTATACTTTTCATTCCACCTGCGAAACTAGATTTATCAAACATCACATTGACTGCAATTCTAAAAATGTCATATACATGGTACAACGCAATCACTGTCACAAACAATACATAGGCGAAACTAAACGAAGACTTAAGGACCGTTTCAACGAACATCGTAGAACAGTTGACAAACAAACCAACAGCTCTAAACCCACTGCAGTATCAGAACATTTTCTCTCTAACGGTCACAGCGCTACTGACATGCAACAAATTCCCCTAGACATCTCTAAATCTAATCGTGATGGTGTGCGAAAAGCCAGAGAAGCATATTTAATTGATAGAGGTCAAACTCTTGAACCTTTAGGTATCAATAGAAAAGAGGAAATGTAATACCTTTCCTTTTGTTTTCGTGTTACGTATCTTTCAAATTTTCAAACTGTAACGTTTTTTATTTTCCGTTGTATTGTTTACCTTTATTATAGTATAATATTATATCAACAACTTCTTTTAAATTGTAACGTCGTTTCACCTTAGGGTCATAATATGTAACACCCTGATGAAGGAAGGCTGTGCCTCCCGAAATATTGGTTAAATATATATTCCCCGCCGTGTAACCAGCCTTGCTTGTTTTTTTACCGTTTTCTAGTTTACAATGATACTGTTCTCAGTTGCAAAACGAAATAATTCTGCTCAGTATGAGTAAGATGGGATCTCTACAACAACTTCATCATGATGTGAGTGATGTTCCGGGTCAAATCCAACCTCGTTCCCAGGGTCTCTCCTCTTCCCGCCCCCTGGGGGCAGGAAGAGGAGAGACCCTGGGAACGAGGCTGAAGCAAATCATCAGCGTGACGGTCATGCAATGTTCCTCTGTGACGAGAGCACCGCACAAGGTTTCTACGGGCAGTGTGGACTACGGAACCTCTTCTCTCAAGACAAGTGGTTTATTTGGCAAATCGAGTATTACAAATGTTAACACAAAAAGTAAAGTATGAAATTCGCCAACTGAATTTAAGCGAAATGAAACAAATTCAGGAAGAATCAAATAATATTAGTCTCCTAGGGAACTATTTGACCCCTTAATTAAGACCTTTTCTTTCAACCGTATCCTTAACCAAAGATTGCGCAAATTCAATTTTAACTGGTTCGTTTTCTTCTCTCGTGACACCAGCCGACTGGTTAATATGTATTACGCATGTCGCAATCATCTTATTAACTTCGCTGCCCTCCTCCAGTAGCTTCCAGTCTGACAGATACAGATCAACTCAAGAGAGCCAAAGAGGCAAGGAGAAGGGGTCTACCATCAACAAAAACAACAATTGTCTTATTCAGTCCTCGGTGAAGTTGGTCATATTCGAACGTCACTTGTCACTTGACGAGATTTGGGCACATTTCCGACCTCTCTCCTTGTAAGACTCATCTGGATAAACTGGTCATATTTGGCGATCAAAGCGTTCGTCTACATCAAGCGGAAAGGCAGGCAATTGCAGTCCATTTTATGAGTCGAGGTCTTCGAAGTGCAGCCAAAAAATGACCAACGAAGGAGAAGATTTTGAGGTAAGCAGTCTCTCTGTCTTAAGGCAGACGCACTGTTAGTATCTCTCGAAGCTGGACCGCGACACATTCATCATACATGTTCAATTGTTAGAGATGCTGTCACAGCTCACCACATATTAGCGTAATAACGCTCGATCAAAGGAACATAGAAATTCGGATTTTTTTTAGGGCTTTGCGCTTTTTCCTTCTCTTTGTGCCTTGGGCATATTTGATTGGCCAGTTTACGACTAGATAGCCAACCATACCTTGAGTCGAAAGAGCAAAGAAATATATATAGCGAACAAATTGCTGAAGCGAGGTAGTCTGCCCAGTATAGCTCGTCGGTTCATCTGTCTGGTATTTAGAAATTTCCCCTTCATTAGTGATTTCAGTTTCGTCTAAGGAAAAAGGCTCTACGTCTTTGTATCTGACAAACCGATCGATTGCCATTGAAATATTTGCATGTGTATATACTGACTCCAGACTCATTAGCTGGGTTCGAGATATTTATTGTTTTCGTTTCCGCTCCGGAAATTTCGATTTCTTTTTTTCCGGTAAAAACCCCGTTTGTAAAGTTGCCACTATTCAATAATTATAACCCTTGACCACCAGTTTTTTTAAACCAAACTATCACAAAGCTCATTATTTCTCTCACCTATTGCCATGTATTGGCCTTCTTTCAAGTCCATTACCTACCTATGGGTGATCAAACTCTCAGAAGATTACTAAGCTCAATGATCTCTCGAGACTCGAACTCACGAATTCACTTTTTTTTGTGGCCCCGTCCTATATTTTTTGCGCAAAGGCAAGCTACCAATTACAAATTTATGGAACTGTCAAGAAACACTCATTTATGCGCGTCATCAAAACGCAAATATATCAGTTCAAACAACCGAGTCGATTTCTCTAATAACGCTGATTCTTTTGTCCACAAAAAGTCAGGCTACTTTAACTACAAATCAGTAAAGCGTTACACTACAAAATAAGTCAGTAAATCCAACAGTTAGAAGTTTTAATTTCGCTTACAAGTGGCACTGCCAACTAAGCGTCGCTGTTGGTTTCACTTTCGTTTTGAATTTTGTGTCGCGGTCGTAAGGATTAGATATTTGAGAGACGAAGAAGGTTAAACATTGTATACAACTGGCTTAATATTGAAGTGTACGCGGAGCTAATTTTTGTGAACTTTCTCCCAACTGGAAATCTACCCCAAGTTGTTTTGATCTTTTTAACATCCTGTTTGTCCGTTCGCTTTACGTTTTCTGTTTTTGGAGTCTTGTCTGTATTTTAAGTGCACTTGACCTATTGGTATTCTGTGACGCACGTCGGTGCTACGCCACAGGGAAGTCAATCAACTGATATTTTACTATCTACAGAAGACGTGCTTTTACGCAAATTTCCACTTTAATTTTCCACAAAAACATTGCTTTACGCAAAGAATCATCAACGTTGACGTTTATTATCAGACAAACGAAATATACGTTTGTTTAGCAATTAGTCGGTGCTTTACGCGACTTCTCTGTTTTGAAGGGGTGGTTAATTTAGCGCGAAATACGCAGCACTTGAAAGTTTTTTTATCAATGCTTATTTTTATACCCCGATGCCATGTTCCCACGTAGCTTTTTGAATCCCTGTACGGTGGTCAATTTACCTTAACAACTCCGTTGATAAACCAAATGTTCGTGTTTCACTCCCCCACCGATGCAGCACCACAGTTTCTTTAGAAAGTAAGCCCCTTTATTCACACGTGGATGGTTTGGAAGCCAAGGATAACAGGCTAAAGGGAACTTGTCACGACACATACGCGTGTCTTACTGACGTTATGAGTGCTGCCGCACAACCCGCGACCAAAAGGCATCTTTGTTATCTTTCAGTTGTCAGAAGAACGTAGTCCGACGAAATTCGTTCCGGTTTTGCTATGGTCATCAATAAAAAAGAACCATAGTTTTCGAGGCTTTGATGCTCTTTGTAGAGGCAAATTTGGTGCGAAATCCAACGCACATGTATTTTCTCTGGGCAGTTGATAGTCAGTGGAAAACGCGAGGCTTGGTTGAGGTGGACCGTGGCTGAATTAGTGGCAAAGTTGGTCATATTTTTGAAGCATAACGAGCCCGAATACAAAGGCTCACTTCGCAAATGAAAGGGTAATGCCAAGCAAAACAACAGTAGGCATTGTCCCACGGTCAATAGTCATGTTGTTCAATTGCCATTCGCTCAAATAAATCCCTTGTCAGCCTTGTTCGCTGTAGAAAGGTAACGTATAATGTCTTCAACTACACGTGACTTCAGTCAGTTGTGGACGGCAAAGCATGAGTGCATTGTGCATTCCTTTGCTTACTAATCTTGAGGAATCCACAAAAGTACAGAGCAGCCAGTCAAGTATGTTCTTTGTTCTATTAAAAATGCTTTGATAATAACGACATCAAAAATTTTTATCCAATAATGCTCAATGATATATTCAGCAGTCATTTATAAAAGAAAACGAACTCAAGGCGTCGCGTTATGTTCGCAAGTGAAACATAAACCGTATCAAACAGTTACAAAGTAACAAGTTGTTTTTAAAAAGGTGTACACACGATCGTGAAGGAATGTTAATGATATTGATTATTGTTGTTTATCCGCTGGTTAACCCCCCACCCTCCCTCTAATAAGGACTCACCCGCCCTCCCTCTAATAAGTCCTCTAAGAAGTCCTCAAGTCAAGCATTGGTCCAGCCAATCATAGAGATTTGAAGCTGCAAGAAAAAACGTCTGCCTGCTTGCCACATCCTTTTCTTTATATCGTCTTTTTTTGGGCTGCCTTATCCAATTTACCTTTCTATAGTCTATTGTAGGAACAAGGAAGTCATGTCCACATATATCCTGTGGTCAAATGATCAGAGAATAGACACAACACGTGAACACCCGAACACGTGTATGATGGAAAGCGTGAGTTGCGCGCGGGCGAAACTCCTCAAGTGAAGTGGGGGACCCAGTATGTTTTCAGTCTCTCAGTTTACGATAATTCTCTTGTGGCTCGCAGCCGAACAGGCAGGTCCTTCTTCATGTCGTTGTGGACAAACAGAAGGAGGGTCGTACGTATCTCAAGGCAGTTAATTCAAAATTCTCAGTCCTCCTTCCCTGGTACCTTAGACTAAATATTTATTTTCTTTTGCAGTTTATTTCCATTCACGTTCGTAACCCTCGAACCCACTTGGTGCACGGATGGCCCGTTTATTCGGATTACGAGATCGTAGTTCTGGTGAGTTGAGCTCTGTTTTTAATATTCCTCTCCCATACACGAGGCATTGATGATTCGGTGCTTCTTTCCTCATTTGCCCATTGTTCTTCCGTTCCGTCTTCAACTTCTTCTACATATTCTGCATTTCTTCTTCTTCTTCTTCTTCTTCTCCTCCTCCTCCTCCTCCTCCTCCTCCTCCTCCTCCTCCTCCTCCTTCTTCTTCTCTTGGTTTCAATCTGCCGAGCCGCCGAAGCACGATAAGAAAGAGCGAAAGCAAACATTTCTGTTGCACTGCTCTCTATTCACAAATAACTACAACATTACAACTGACTTGTTAGTTTGTCTCACGTATAACTCAGTTATCATTTCTAACCACGATAACTAACACCTTTAATGATACCTTGCAACGTCTTTGATAACAAGAAGAAAACCAACATTCTCAGGGTCCGTAAGTCCATAATACCCCCCTTCTCAATTGCTAGTTCGCAATACGGAAATAAATCTCTTATAAGCCTGAACTACAGCCATCAAAGCTGTTAATCGTTTTCGGCTTTTAACTAAGAACATTTTATTCGTAGGGACAAATTATGAATCGTAACGTGCCTTTTGTTGCCTTTCGTTTGCGGTGCTAGAGTAGATTGATAAGACAATGCCAGCTAATTCTTATTCAAGAGGAATTCAAGGAAACGCCTGTCCCCACACTCACTATTTTTGACCCCCTTGTTACCGTGCCACATTTCATAAATGTTTTTTTATTACACTTGTAATATAACAGTGTCATCAGTTTTGAACTTTGGCCGAAGCCAAACACGTTCCTAATACTGATCTGACGTGGGGTGCTAAAGGCTCTCTGAAGTGTTGAATCTAGAACCCCCCCCCCGGGGGGGGTTACTCCCTTATATGGGCCATATATGTATGTGAGGCCCCAAAGGGTATGGTCTTTTAGCCGTTTTGGCCTGAAATAGGGTATCGATTGAAGTAGGGTATGGTATATTCTTGAATTGGGTATGTTTTTTAGAAGAAGCTACTTCTTCATTATTAGGCGATAAGACCATCAACAAAAGCCCTTCTCAAATTTTGTTTACGCCAACCATGTACGTGAAATAGGTCTGAAATAGGGTATCGAATTTTGGTCAGGTCTGAAATAGGGTGGGGAAACTCGCAGATTTTGGTCTGAAATAGGGTAAGGGTTTCAGGATGCGGGCCGCACCCCCCTCCCCCCACCTAGTTTTTCTGGGATTACCCCCCGGGCGTTTTCACAGCTTCCTTTGAGCTTCAATCTCACATCGCTGTCTGCCATCTGAGAGCCGACAGTGCCTTTGCACAAATACTGATATGCGTATATTTTCGTCTGCCAAAATAAAGGCCTTTGTTTGTAAGACTAAAATGTTTGAACCAAACCTTCGAAGTTACAAAAGCTGACACCAATTTCTCATCACGAAAAGGTAGAAAACAACCATTTCATTGAACCAACATCAGAAAAAAAGGTGTTCTAAAAATGGTCATAAACAAAAACACTTTGGATGATGCCTTTCAAATTGTTTCATTGTGTAATTATGTTATTTTTTTCTTCCCTTCCGTTGTTGTTTGCGATACTAAACTTAACTTTTACTATTATCTTTTTTCTCTCGTATTTCCTTACTTCTAACAAGTTCCGTCTTTATTGTTTCTGAATTTCTTTCCAACTGTACTAATTTATTCTTTGTTAACTGTAAGTCTGGCCTGCCTACATTAGCCCTAGCTACCTGCGGGCCAGCTAACTCTTTTTTTGTGTACAAAATTTAATTACCTTAAAAAGCTGTTTTTTTGTTTGAGGGATACAAACAAAGAATCGTAACTCACTGGGGGTTCCAAACTGAGACCCTGACTTGAAAAACAGCGAATAGATGATATGGCATCGAGTAAATCTGATCATATTTCGTGTTTTCTTCACAGACAAACAGCATGATCTTTGCAAAAGAGACATCACAAGTCAGAAGACGATTCTCTCAATTCGTGTGGTTGTGGAAACAGTTATCACGACACAACTCTCTTGGACTGTGAGTAAAATTGAGATAACAGTACTGTATAGTATAAAACTGTAAGGCTTAGTTTTGAAAATATAGAAAAGAAAACAGTGAAACGGAGAAGCGGCTTAGGTTTCACTTGATTGGCCACACCTCAGGACCTCCTCCTTCACACAATTGAAAGTTAGAACCCACCCGTAATCACGGAAACCGCTCGGCAGATCATCAGTGGTTCGAGCAAAAAATCTTTACGTCAAAGCATAAGAATAAAAGGGATTTACAATGAAGTCTGACACTTTCAAGAAATTTCAATACATTTTCCGTGACTCGAGCTTTGTTCTCACGATTCATTGAAAGCCGCCTTTTTTCAAAAAAAGAGTAAAGTTTGTGTGATCTTTTCGACTAATATAGTTATCTTTGCGTTAGATACAGAAAAGTTCATTTCATACAGGTGCATCGGAAAAATAAATGGGTAAACAAATTCAAGTCGTGATCAGAAAAGCTTCCGTGCGTGGCTTAAATCTGGAATTCCTTCACGTCATTTTCTCCAGCACGAACAATATAAATGGGAGGAGATCATTTTTCATGAGGTCTTAGCGTTGAACTGATTGAACATCGCACAGGAGTCGAACAAAGCGAAGTGCCGCGTTGACAATTTTCCTGTACACGTTACCGCAATAACACTTCCACGGGTTTCCGCTAAGCAAAAAAAATATTTTTTAACTCCTTTCAAGTGTTTTTGCTGTTTAGAAAGGAGCGTTTTCCGTTTTAAACACTTTATTTACAAATATTGTTTGAACGATTTGCACTTTTGATATCCTCAGACACAAATACTTGACCAGGTTACCAAGCAACAGCGCAGTCTTTGTTCGGGAACTAAATATTATCATATAGTTACTATTAATCTTTGTTTCCACGGATGAACAGTTCGTAAAGACTCGTGCCTACTGCCACTCGCTTCTTGTGGTTAAAGGAAAGCTGTTATCCTCATGTGTGTGCTTGCTAGACCGGGTTATTCCGGTTAGACTGAGTAAGTCTGCGAGTAAACCCGTATAGATCTTGCCGTCCATCTCCGTTTAATCGGCGTTTTCTCTCAGCCTTCCTCATTCGCTAACGTGTGGGTTTCGGTCTGTATTTGCAGGAAACTGCCCCCATTACCTACAAAGTCCAAACTTTTTGGCCGATTCAGGAAGGGGTTTATAGAGGAGCGACGAAACTGCCTACAAGAAGCATTGGCCAGGTGAGTAATTTTATCTCAGCTCGTGATAATGTCGGAGATCAATATAAATTTCTATTTATCCTCGTTTGCCTGAATGTTTTAAATTGTAAAGCCTCTCAGACTACTGGCTTTGGTTAATGCCGTCGACAAATATCGTGTTGGCGAAAATGTACTGTACTGTTAGATCTATCAAAGCTTTCCTTCGTTTCACTCAAATGAGCACCACATACTGCTTCAATCAGTTCTCACAGACTTTCCGATTCACGTCCCGAGCTCTCCCCAAGCAACCGCTTTGCGTGATCCCGTTTCCCGGGAATGGTTGGAAAGAAGCGATTAAACTGTAGTATAAAAATAAAAGAAATTGGAGGCGCCTGCTCGAAAGAAATTGCTATGTAGTTATGAACTTGGTCACGTTTTTAAACACCAACCAGTATCTGCCAAGTCTGATAAAATAGTTACAACTGGGACATTTAAGTTTACCGACGGACAATGTTTGGGAAATATATTTATGCTGAGATTAAATCATTTCACTGGGAATAGAGGTTTGATACTCATTTCATTGTTCGGAAATTTACGTGAAGAAAATAAAAGTTTTATTTACACTGCTACTTAAAAGAAATGTTAACAACGTGACAGCAACATCCGCCTTTCATTACAACTGATTTTAAAACTGTTGAAATTTCAATAGAACGCTTATAGTCTAATACAAGTGGGATTGTATGTCAAAGGGTTACAACGATCACAACACGAAAAACACTCGGCCATGCAATACTAAAAAGCGACGAGTTCCACTTCACTAAAATCGTGACTTGCATATAAAACATGTTAATTACGCGCTGAAAATGCGGTTACTGGATCAGTATCCATCTCCTCCAGCCCGTATTTTCAAGGATACTGGTGACCCATATTCGGATATCAACATTTTGTTATGAGGTCTGGGATGATGCAATAAAACCGCGAGTTTGCGCGGGTATCTAACGACCACGTGAACAGAGCCGTCTGTAAATGGAAGCGCATGTCTAAACAGTTCAAAGATCACTTTCAAAGAATACACTGAATTTTAATTAATTTACCTTTTGTTTATGAGATATTGTTAACTTAGTTAAAATGCCCCATTTATTTAGTGTTTTAACTTTCAATTCAACCACCCCAGTGCGGAGTTTCATGCCAAGGTCGCTTCTTTCCATCAGAGGGTAATATAATAATAATAATAATAATAATGTTCAAGTTGATCGACCCTCTTCGCGCCAGTACTGAAAAACCGCTCTTTTCCTTTCAGTCTTACAAGAATCACGACAGTTCTCGCGGATTCTGCTTTCCATCTGTTCATTCAAAGCAACCTTACAGTGAAAGAGATGGAGAATTTCTTAACTGGGAAAGACAAACGCGATCTGCTCGAAGTCATCGCTCCTCCACTTGTCTCTGAACAGAATTGCTACAGTAGCAAGGACGGAATATGTAGGTGCCACTCTACTGGGGACAGCGGTTTTTCTGGCAGCGTACCACCAGATGAAAGGACGCGAATATTTGATGGTAGGTCTGATTTTCTGCTTTCTCTCGAATAAAAAAAAGCATCTCGTCATTACCTTGGAGGCTTAAAATGTGCTTTCTTCAGGTTGTCTGCACAGTAAACATGACACTGATGATAGTTAAAGTGCTATCCACACTCTTGAATTATTACGCTAGTCACACAAGGACAATTCACGTCTTGAGCCATTACACAACACTATAGATTTAATCATTGTGTCTGAAAAGCCCTGAAAAGGAAGACTCAATAAAGTTGTATGTATGTTATGTACATGTTGTGTAAGTATTGTTCAAGATGGCGCGATGGACGAAGGAGACCCAAGTTCGTTTTGGCCGAGTTATTATCGTTATGAGACAATGATCCCTATCTTTCTTGTTTCTTCTTGCAGACGTCTCCAACTGGGTTGCCTCGCAACAAAACTTCGCATCTACCGTGATGGGTGGTAATGGCTGGAGCTCTGGTTACACTTGTAAAACTAGGAGAAAATCGCGTTCGAACTCTCACTTACCAAGCTGCCCCGAATGCTCGAACGAACGATTAAACACCATTAACAGAAGAATATCTCTCTCCCACAATGTTGCGTCTGTATTACCCGGGGGGCAGCTTGTGGTCGCCCCCACGGATAGGAGTTCCCCTGTGGTTGGGGAACCAAATCGAGAGCATAGCGAGGATTCAAAATATTACGAAGGAGATGACGAAAGTGAAATCGATATATCAGACTTTGACGTAATAAAAGACGAACCTTATGTACGTGTACGGGAATGGCTGAACTCACAAAACGAAAAACCCTCCCGTGAGGACAGTAGCGACGAGGAAGAAAACTCTGCGAATGAAAATCCTAAGGATATTCGTATGAAAGAGTATGACGTTATTAGCGTTCCTTGTTCCGTAAAACCCTCGCCTAAGAGCATTGGTTACCATAGTGAAAGTCAAGAAGAGGTTAGCAAAGAAGAGGAAGAGGATAAAGACTCTGAATTCACGGTGGTTCATTCATCGATTGGAGGACTTGATTGGAATGATCGCGATGAATTATCATCTTCTTGTGACAGTCTTCATTCAGCGGCACTTTTCTTGACTTATGACGTTGTAGAAATGATAGAGCTGCGTTACAACAATGTTGTGTGACATCTGTTCAAGTCTTCCATGACGTCGTAGCCAAAAACGTTCTCACATCGCACCGATTCAGCAACGCTAAATCAATACGCAATTACAAGATATCAACACGAGTGAAATTATATTTAATTCCGCCTACGATACACAGACGTCGTGAAGGTGATTAAGTTGCGTTACAGTAATGCTGTGTGACTGAATCAAGTTTCGCATTACAAAGGTGTTAAGCCTCCTCGCCATATGATTCCGTCACGTCATATTCAAGTGTATAGATGTGAGTATTTCACTGTCTTTCAAGATTTCAGAACAGGCGGATTTTACTTTTTCTTCACGTAACTTGAAAATTCTCTCCTTTAAAGAAAGACATAAGAAATTATTAAACTGTTTAAAGTCCTATTTATAAATGATTAGCGTTAAAGTTTCCCGGGAAATCTTGCTGTCCTTAAGGGAGTACCTTTGAAGCTGAGATCCTTACAGTGTAATAAATAACGAACAAAAAAAGGCAACGCACTTTTTATCTTTATATTCAAGTGGAACCAGACTTTGAAATATCGGCGCTTAAATTTCTGAAAAATACCGCGACTGTTACGTCGAAGTCTGTACATGTTTAAAATTATGTTAGTATATCACTTGAAATGTCGATGCAACCAAGATTGTATTTTTTTTTTTTTGTCTCAATAAACGACTTCGAATGACGTTCAAACTCAGTTTTACTGATTCCTTGGTTGTGATAAAGTGCTTTAGTTTCTTTTAATCACAATTTCAGCTGAGAGCCTCAAGTGGATCATGTCTAAAAGCTGGGCTCAAATTTCGTTTTTGTGCGTTTGCGACATTTCGCGATTTTGGGGAAACGTAATTTCCAAAAGTGTATTGAATTTTGTCATTATTTCATTCCTTTAAGCTTGTCAATACCAGAGCTAAATACAGGAAACTGACAGATAATTAACAACAAGAGGCTTCGAGTAGACTATACTTATGCGCGTATGTGCGGCGCCTTGGCTCAATCGGTTAACTGCGAACGGACTAGGAATCAAACGTCTCGGGTTCCCAATTAATTTCGTTCCCAGGGCTTTTCCCGTCACTTTGAGAGGATGGGGTTCGCATTTCTCGGTAGGAACTCCAGTTTTAAAACCTCGCCATAAATTTGAATTCCAGACTCGAGCATAAATTTGCATTACACAACGGTGGCCCGAAAGGGAAAACAAAGGCCAAACCTTAACCCATAGGCCCACTACGCATGGACATTTATCCTGCGAAAAGAGTTTTCTAAAATCAGGCGATGTTCCACAAAATTGCGCAGGATAATTGTTTTATTATTCAACACGTTGATAACAAAGCAAAAATTCTGCGTTTAACACAAAAAAGTTGGAAAAGTCGCCATTTTTCTCCGCGACAAGTAGGCACGAGAAATATTTAGCGCGCTATGACTATATTTGGTTACAATGTGTTGAATAGGTGATTGCACCAAAGAGGTTTTGAGAGATTTAAACTGCAAGGGATGATACAGATGAGAAAGAATAATATACTAAAAAGTCTACCGTAGAAAAGTAGCATCAGCTATGCTGCATGTCTACGACTTAAAGCAGCTCTAACTTTACTCTTATTTTCGCGAGTTCTAAATTTCGCGATTTTTTGGAAATCGCGAAAATTAGTAAGAATAAAGTAGTTGTTTGACTCTTTAGGTAACCTGATTTACCCGAATCCTTTCGATGACAAGTAAACTGTATTCCAGCCAAAGACAAAAGCAGACCAACTTTACAGACAAAGCATATTACGCCGAACGACTAAGGAAGGATTTCAGGTGAGGATATTTTTATTGCCGTAACGTTCGTTAGTTTATCTCCGAAAAGGAATAGTATTTTCCCCTATAAGTCTATACTGACTGGCAAAATGGGACGGTCAGGTTCTTGGTCGGGGGCGTAAGAAAAGTACGGCGTCTGAACTGGGCGTTAGCAATCGTAGACCAGCAACTGCGGGCTTGTATTTCTGATTTGACCTACGAACCTAAGAACCGAAAGTCAAGAATGTATAAAATAATGTAAAAGCAATAAAAGCTAATAAATGAAGCTGCAAAAGTAAGCCTGCATTAATTGAAAGCTATATAGCTAGGAAAAGGTTAGGCTCGATTTCCGCCACTCACTCGGGTCCGGAGTATCCTCCCAGGTGTCCAGGGAGGGAAAGCGAAGCTGTTCAAGAATGAACTAAGAAAGAATTTTGATTTAACCAATAGCGGTTTAGTGGCGTTCCGTCGTGCTTTCACCGAGCACGATTGCATTAACTAAATCCGCTGGTCATGACACACACACTGTCATGATCAACTGACGAAAGCGGCAGATTTCCACTTTAAAACGCTCTAAAACACGATAAAACGCCGAATCAAACAGCATTGTCTATCCGCCACTTCAACAAAATGATTTATGCTGCCTGCTCGACTTCTGGTTGGTGGGAATCAAAATGACTTGTCCACGCGCTTCAGGGAGAAGACTTGGGGTGAGGGGTAGGAAGACCTTGGGGTGGGGGGTGAGTGCGGACTCATTGAAACAGCGGCTGGTATGGTCAGTTGTGAAAGGACCTGGGAATCTTCAGTGGTCAAGACACAGATCCCGCGTTACAAATATTGTAGAAGAACGACGCTTATTGGAATACAGACTCTCACACAATATTAATTAAGCCTATACATCGGAATACTGGCAAACGAACGCTGAAGAAATTTCTGCTGATTAGAATTACTAAAGTAGTTTTGAAAGTAAAAACGTAGTTAAAGGAAATGAAAACAACAGCCAGCCCACAACATGGGCGGAAAGGAAATTTTTAACATTTCCCGTTTTCCGGTTTTGTGCATGCATTTGTAATCGTTCCAACTGAAGCCTCTGAGGAGAGGGGGTGCGAGGTGATGGGTGGAATGGTCCTTGTAACTAATAAGACCCAAGTTTTGGCAAAAGAGAACAATGTCATCATAGAAAAAATGATTCGCATAACGTATAAAAGGCTACCATGCAAGGATAACAATCACTTTTTCTACCATGAGCGTATACGTAGCATACGAGAGATCGGCTCAGGTCAAGGGCAAGGTTTACTGGTCACGAGTTTGTTTCTAAAAATAAACATTCGCGCTTTTGAGAGCAATCTATTGTAGCTCTTTGATATTCTATGATTTTGCAGTCAGTCCGTTTGATTTATTTACGTGCACAATGAGTTGATGGGAAATTTGGCTTATAGCAGCTTGTACGCGACTTCGCTATGCAAGGTAGGCGATTCTATTTTCCACTCAAAGAGCGCTGTAAGAAATCATTTGTAGTCTGAATGTTTTGGTGCGTAAAATATCATGTATGCAATAACTGCGTAAGAGAGAATTGAGCGACTTATTTTCAGTCATGAGCATCGAAAAGCCGACATATCACTCGGAAATTTCATAATATACTTCGAGCCGTTGAAGTGGATTCAGTCTGTTCCTCGAAGAACGGAAAAATCAAGGACAACTTTGAATTGCAAAAGAATGTATTGTGTGTAGGCGGACTCGGGGGTGCGGTTGACTCGGGGGGCCATATATCAATATATTGCTTTAGTTATACAAAGCGAAAGAAATCCCGTCCTACGTCTCCTGAGGAATAATATGATGTAAGTTGTAGAGGACACTTTTTAAACTAGTGAGAGTGGAAGCCATATAGTTTCGTCGTGACACTGAGATGTGGATGACGTATACTTGGGGTCATTTCGTATGGTGCTCAACCCCCGGATTGATTGTTTATCAAATATCAAGCCACAGTTCCCACACATTTCATATGTTGCGTTCCGACCGAGCGTTCCGGCTTTGGATGATTAAATGCGTTGAAATTTTAATAATGAAGAATGGCTGAAGCAAATGTTTATCGAATGGTTGAAAGAAAACGCGTGGTAACGGACCGTTATTACAGTTTACGGTGCATGGGAAGGATACGTGAAAGACTGGGAAACCTTGAAGGTTTTTTGCTACTTATTGTCGGATGGTATAGCATCGATCCTAAGAAACTCCTAAATAAGAAATAATATGTTCACATTACAAACAAATCATACATGCAGATAAGCCTACAATATTCCACATAGGGGTTATATTGTTAAACTGCATAGACAGTTTCAATTTCAGTCGATGTTTTGCGTCAGAATGCCAGTTCCGCTTATTGCCAACAATGCTCGACTCTTTAAAACTCAGTTTTCTGCCTAATTACACTGAGATGTCCTTGGTTAAAGAAAACTATTTGACGAGGAAAAAAAAGATAAACAATACACCTGGAATAATATCAGTTTGTAAACACAATCTGTGATAAATGCCTCCATAGTTAAGTCAACAATAAACAACGTATTTTACAATTTTACCGCCGAGGTTGAATTTTTTCCACGGTGTTTTGCTATCGTTTTTTTTTTTCATCGTCAATCCGGCCATCACCATCACTGATGAACGTTCCTGAAATTTCTGATATATTCATACAAACATACAGTTGAGGTAAACTGCCCGAGAATTGGTCCCACCCTTGTCAAAAGTCCAATGTGCCTTTTTGCTTCTCTGGAATCTTCTTTTTGCGGTTTTGTTTGAGAGCTCATGAAGATTTCATTAGAAGTGCTTCACGCACCTTCCGATTAGGAACTGGAGTGGTTGTTAATGAAATCCTTCTCCTATCCACTGCTCACATTTCCCTGGCTAACGATCGATTTTCTGCATGGATACTTCACAAATTAATGTGATCAAGTAGCTAAGCTGAAGCCACTCTAAGGGCACTAAGGCCACAAGGTAGCGGGCATTACCCCTTAAATCTACCAATGCAAAGATTGAGCCCAAGCACTGAAGCATTAGCAGCCATGGCCAACTGTTTCGGCCTTGTTAGGCCTCATCAGCATGGCATATACCCACAGGCTCTTAGTGCCCTTAGAGTGGCTTCAGCTTACTTGATCACGTTACTTTGTGAAGTATCCTTGTCACTCCAGCCACATCCCACAAGCGTTACGTCTTCATTGCTTTTCTGCATCAGATGGGTTGGAGAGGAATCCGATGCCATGGCTTGGAAGTCCAAGTCAGCGAAATAAAAATGTTTCATGTTATTTGGTTGACTATATCTTCAGTTTATAATCATTCTGATAATCTTATCAGTAAATGTCACTGTCATTCCTCATGATGAGCAGGGCTCCGAAAAATTCCAGTATTCCAAGAGGGAAGCATCAAGTTTTTCAATATTTCTTAGCCACAAATGCGGGCCATAGGCCTCCCCCACTCCAATCTGATACAACAATATCGGTCCATATCCAGGGCTTCGACCAACAATATTTATATCAATTCAATTCAATTCAATTCAGTTCAATTTATTTACAGTTATTATTTATTCACCTTTAGTTACTACATCACGTATTTGACTCTGAAAAAATGCATAATTATTCTCGGTAAAAGGACAGGATCATTCAGTGCGACTTGAGGTTTTTCTTTGCTGTTGAAGTGGTACAATAGATTTTGCTAACAAACATTTTTTAACATTTTAACCTTTAACATTTTACTAAACCTCCCGCGGGTAGGCAAAAAAGAGTTATTAGACGTGAAGGCATCGATCACGTAAAATTTAATACTGGCAGCCGATCTGGTGATTGGAGACATGTTTGAATAAGTCTTGGACATGAACAGGCGCAACGGCTTATTTTGAACATCATATATCAGACTGGAAATAGATTCAACATAGAGAAACGTTATAGGTAGGATATTAAAATTAACAAAGTAGGGGATAGCATGCTCACTCTATTGTGGCCAATCTGTGTAATGTCTGTAGTGTTTACTGCGGATGAACGCATCTGTCGAAATACATTCACAGTATCATCATCTGTCATTTTATACTTGAAATAGATTTTGAAAGAAAAGTTTCATTTCAGTTATTTTAGATCTGTTTGAGGGTTTTACCGTTCACGGAAAGGACTATTTTATCAAAGATACCTGTCCTTCAATACTTTTAATTTCTCTTGTTATTACAAGAACAGCACCTGTACATTGCTATGATTACTATAGAAACCGAATTTAAAAATGTCATAATAAAAATACTGAAGGCTTTGACATATAAAACCAAATTCAGCTTAAAAGATAGTAAACATTTTGCAATCGTGTTTTACTTTCTACGTACATGCCTGCGTGGCAGGTTTTTCGCTCGAAACAAACGGCTAAACATTTCACGAAACAAACGGTGGAACATTTAACCGTTGGCCAGATGAATACTTGAAAGCCTGTACTGAATAATACAGTAATAATAATTAAGTACCCGGAGAAAAACCTCTCAGAGCAGAGTAGAGAACCAACAAACTCAGTCCACTGAGTTCAGCCTGTAATCCCTCACAACTGAAGAAACTGTATCCGAACAAGAGGCTACAATTAGCCCAAACTCGGGCTTGCAAAAAACAGTATTGTATCCCTAATTTAGCGCTAAACAGAAGAATAGAAAGAAGTCTGTCTTTCTTACATCGGACGCATTGCACTTAGCTTGTGTTGGACCCCTATCAACATATATTCCTCTAAAATTACAAAATTGCTTTACAGCTCAACCATTGAGAACAATAATTAAAACACTTGTAAAAAATATTTCTAAAAGAACAAGAAAAAGAGAAACAGAAAAAAAAAGCCCGTGATATATACCACTAAAAGACATCGAACCGGGTTAGCTGCGTCACAGGCAGGAACAATGACCTTTAGGCCACAGAGGGCAACGTGATAAAAATAGTGTATTGATTCCAAAAAACAACTAAAGCATACTTGTTTTTGCTTCGATGGATAATTGTTTGAGAAAGGAAACACTTATCGAACGATGTAGGATTTTTTCGCATAAACGTTAATGGAGTCTCGGTGAAATGTGAGTAGAAAATTAATCAGCAGAGTGAAACTGTTTACAAATACGTCAATCCAGGGTCATTTGAAACACAAGAAAGGAACGTTTCTCGGACAGTTTCAAGTCACGCAAGTACATTTGTAAAAACTAACTTTTATCATTCAAAAATTAAAGTCCAGTGGAAAAATAGAAAATAAACTACCTGTCAAAGTCTCAGGGGTGTGTGATATCCCGTACTTGAGTTATTCAACAAAATGTACATCTCAATGGAGCGGATACGGGAAACACGGCAGTCCATCTGGAGTTAAATTTTGGTCATGTTAAAAGCTTTCTTCTCGCAGTTGAACTTGCAAACATTCGTATAGACACTTCTCTTAACATATTAGTTGTTCAGACTTCAAAGTCACAAGGTGAATCGACGTTTTCCGATACGTGACAACAGGCATCATTCTTGCTGTTGTGAGTTGTTCAAAATAGTTAGCGCTTGTGCAGAAACGCCGGAAGTGAGCTTTGTGGATGAAACTCGACAAAGAATAAAAAGGAGAACCGTCGACATTAAAGACCCGGGCGACCCGCGAGACGCGGGAAGCCCGAGTAAATAGCACAGCGCACCTTGACCCTTGGTTCATTTCCCCGCCTACTGTCGTGTTTTTTTTTCACACTTGGCCGGCTCCAAACAATGGCTAAACAATACAGAGTGACCACCGATCGATAAGCGAAGAACAAATCCGGCAGACAAGGCTTCTAAGACTTCTACTCTACTGGGAATTGAAGATTTATACGTCCAAGGAGTCTTGCATGGGTAAGGTAAAAAAAGACCACTTGCTTTGCCTTATAGAAAACCGCATTTGCAGCCTCCATCGAAGTGATTGAGGTAGAATAGTTGTTTACATCTAGGGCCAGGGAGTTGTTACGTAACTAAAACGATAAAGATTCTATGATTTACACCAGCTTACCATTAATTCAACCGGCTATCAGGCCTTTCCTTGGTGGGCTAAAAACTACGCCTGCTACTGATTTATTGCGTGCCTCGATTAGAATATCGTAAATATGCTATTCGAAAATGTAACGCTTGCGATGTAGTAGAATTATTTGTTCAAATTTTGTTTGAGGTCAGCGGAACAAATCCTGTATCGATTATCAGACTTTACTCTTCTTTTCCGGTCCGGTCCGGTTAGTTTTACTAACAATTAACCGGCCAGAGTGAACAGAAATGGAAACTTTGATAAACGGTATTCGTACAGCCGTACACGAAACTTATATTTTGTGTTCGGTAGCACGTCACACCGCTCTTTTCTGTTGCATGTGAAGGTAGCGGATTCAAAGATTTGAACTATGGTGGGTACCTTGCGACCGAAATAGGAGTCTTTACTGTCAGGCCATGTTGTGATATGGTTTGTTTTGTCTCAGCTGTATGTAAGTTAACACGTGAGGAACTTTTTTTTTTAGTTCGTTTGCATTGATCACTAAGGAACTGTGACTAGTCTCAGTATTTGCCACTGGGAAGACAGAAAAATTGTGGCTAGCATCCTAGCATCCTAGCATGACTAGAAACAGGCCTTGAAAAGATTCCTTATTGCATTTTAGACTGTGAGCATACGGCAGCCGCCCCCATCGCTCGTGAGCGGCTGACGCCAGCGGCTATGAGCTATGACAAGCGGCTGTATATACTCCAACTTGACTCATGACTCCTACTCTGCCTTGGGCTCGAACTTACCTCGTGCTACCGGTAAAAGGCCATTCACAAATCACGTGTCTCCGTCTGATAGGCGGACCTAAGGGAGTGAATATCCCGTAAGAGAAGGTGTTCGTAAAAATAGGGGCCAATGACCTCATTTTAAAGGCCTATAATACTGTCAGCTTTCAACTCATACACTTGTTTATGTTGGATCCTTGATTATTATATTACAACACAAGCCTGTATGCTTTATCGGGAGTCATCCATCTTTATCACGCATTGACGTGCATAAAATCTTTAAACAAAGCGATTTCAATATTTTCAGTAACAGTGAAGACTGAGTGATCGAATCGAAGTAAATGATTTATATGATTAAATGATACTTAGCATAAACTTTTTATTATAAATAATTATTAGTATGTAAATAATTGCGTAATTCAACCCATGGGCTGCAATATGATTTTAATAAACACCTAGCTACCTATCCACCTACATACATACCTTCCTACAGTAAAGTGAAAGTAATAAGCAAAGGACCGCCAACGATAATGCTGTAAAACGTAGAGTCTACAAGAGATCTAATCAGCCAAAAAATTTTTCGAATATACATGTAACAAGCAAGGCTGACACTACGTGAGAAAAGTTGACTTTGCGAGACACCAACATGACCGAGACCCGATAAAGTAGGGCTGCAACCATACCTTCCTACCTACCCACCTTAGCAATAAGCTGCAGTTTTTTTTTCTTGAGTGACTTTTTTGGTCCCTTTTGACAGACAAAGACTGAACCTTTGAAATCACTTCACAAAGTCCCTCAACCAAATCTGGATTAAGCCTAAGCAGCAAAAAAAGTTAGAGGTACAACTGAGCTAAGGCCCTAAGACCCAATATTAGCGCTCCTAGCTTACTCATCGCAAAAGCGGTCGGCGTCATTTATGCGGATTTGTTATCCTCCAAGCAAGGTTCAGTGTCCACTTTCCTGAGGGTCTATACCCGGGGGTCTGTACAGTTGAGTAGTTTTTTAATTATCGTTACCAATTGAAATGTGATATTTCAGGATATTTGTCTCAGGTCTTGGTAAGTGTCCTAAAGGGAGTTGTGACTGTAGCAGTCCTGTTATTAAATTCTTTCTAATCATTAAACTCATAAGTTATGCATATTTTTCTTTGGAATCAAAATGTCTATTTGTCATTATAATTTGTTTTTTTATTTCTGCTCGTATGGACATACGTGCTTGTTGTAAAATGTAAACAATAGCAGAACGAAAAGCGGACCTCACATGACGTTTTGTTTTATTCATATATCCGGATTGCTCTGCGGTCCTTCACGTTTTTGTTCCTTCCTAGTCATGACTTAGATATTTTTCAGTCTGTGCTACTGAGTATGTGTGCATTGATCTGAGAATAGTGGAATAAAACTCAGCCGGTATGTTATGTGGACGCCAGATGGTTATCTTATAACTCAGACAGGACTGCCGGATTCACAAGACGTGCGAAAAGACGTTAGTTCCGCTTTCAGAATTTTATTTTAAAGTGTCAAGCGATTCAGAAACAAAGTAAGACTATCAGAGTTTTCTTTTTTCTCAGCTTCTGTGTCCAATTTTAGTTGCGAAATTTACCGTATATATATCAATTCATTTGAACTTATAAGTCCTGAGAACTGGAAAGGAAACTGGTAACGAGGATATTCCCGCTGCTTATTCATGATGACGTAAGAATGACTCCAAATTGCTATACTTTTATATCGCATTCTTTAAGGAAAATAATCAGCTTCCGAGAAGATTTTGCCCGGTCAAACAACATTACTTCGACGTATCGGCAGTGAATTTTTAGGGTAAGTCAAATGTTATGCAAGTTGGTCCTGACGATAGTTTTGCTAACATCTTACGGATAAAGGCCACAGCCCACCTCTTACCATTCTTCGAGGTTTTTATGCTCTGAAATTTGTAGTATCAAACTTAAATAACGTTTTCCGCTATTTAATTTGTGAAACTGAAATTTAAATTAGGGAAGACGGAGCGTCCATGTAGAAACTGCGCTAATTAAAAACGACGAATCGAGTTGATGAACCAGCCCAAAAATTCAACTTAAAATCTTGTCAGATGTAAAATTCCGCCTTAATCATTCATGGTTTTTAATTGGGAAAACAATAGACTACTAGTCATAATGGAGAAAAGAGAAAACTATATTCAGTTTTAGCTGGTTTAGAAGTGCTATTATGTTAAGTTTTGGGGAGGAGGGTTGAGGCAGTGGTGAGACCGCTCGCCTTCCACTAATGTGGCCCGCGGGTTTGATTCCCGGACTCGGCGTCATAAGTGGGCTGTGTTTGTTGGTTCTCTACTCTGCTCCGAGAGGCACTAACTAAGGGTTTTATCTGACCTATTGAACCCTAACATTTCCGGGACGAATAAAGCTGAAGAGACAATTTCGCGAGTAAAATTTTTTCAGATTTAAATTACATTTTAGATCAAGGACAGTTTCTTTCGAAGCTATGCAGCAGAGAGTGTGTGCGTGTGTGTTTATCACATGGCAAATGTGTCCAGTTTGAGTTTGAGCTTGAAACCCTGAGGCCGGGGTTGTCTCAACAAATGATGTGGGGCCGGGCACCCGGAGGCCTGGGTTATGCAGCAACAGGCCATAAAATCGAACTGGGCAGTTTTCAAGGAGCCAGAGATAAAAATTGGCGCAATTTTTTGTCATTAGAGATCAGTGTATCGGGTACGAAAAAAATACAATACAATAACTTTATTAAGGAATGATAAGAGGTTGTTTAGTTTATTTTATTTTATTTACATCAGTAAAAGAGATAACTTCTAGCTGATTTTTTAAACTCTTTGCTCGTCCTAAAACTCTTCGTTTTTATTTACTAAGACCATTACACAATACATTTTTTTAGTGAAATAAAAATAAAATAAAAACGATCTTTGGCCAGTAGACGTACGTAATAAGGAAGATTTAAATTTTTGTAATGTTCTGTTCTGTAATTTTGGACATTTGAACTTTCAGTTAATTTGTCTGCTAGGTAAAGTAAAGTGAGGTGAATTAAAACTTTACTGAAACAGGGTAATCCATTCAGCTCAAAGGCTGGTATCCATAGGAGCATTGTACCTTGGTACTAGGGAAAATACAGCTTGTTAGAAAAAGCAGATTGACGGCTCATTCTGATTTTGTTAAGTCAGTTTTTTTTTGGGACTGATTACTTCGCATAAGTTTTCTTTCAGTTGTTTTCAATAAAAGCTTTGCATGGATTGTTTTGTTTTGTTTTTTTTTTTTCACGTATTTGCCCATCTCTTAACCTTGGCTTGACCTGCAATAGTTGCACGTAATTCTGTGGCACGATTTTTTTCGGCACGAAATGTGCGATCACCATCTGCCTATGTAGCAAGACATTTTAGGGTTATTCAATTATAAATATTATTAACGATTTCGTCTCAACTCTCGCTGATGTACACATTACTGTATGAAGCCTTTGAAACCTTTGATAGTAACGTGTAAGTCACGTGCGCCAGCAGCGTACCAACTTACCGGTATGTGTGATAAATGCGAAGGACTGGGACGAGACTGTGACCTCATACAAAATGGCGGGTACGCAATTTGTGCTGTCCTTGACTCGAAATAACCTTTTCGCGTTTGTGTTGACCGGAGAGCTGACTAACTTTACTGTTGTTTTCAGGCTCCTGTGTTACCTATGCATAGAAGACGAGGCGGTTACCGGCTTTTCAGGCCGCGATATGATTGGATTATGATCAGAGATCAAGTCGGAGAATCTGCCTTCGGCAGTGCGGTAAAATTTCGCTTTTAAATTCATCTTTTCGGATCCTCGTTGTGAGGTGTCGTGCTATTCTTTTGGAAAAGATTGGTCTTATTTTCAATTTGTTTTGTCTGCAGTATTTGGAAATTGAAGTGAAAAATCCCCGAACACACATTCAAAACGAGAAGGCACTCTACACCGATTACGAGATAGAATTGAAGGTAAGCTTAAGAAGGCCGTGCACACTCAAATTTATCCCTATATACAAGATGCACAAGTATCATACCTTGTTTACAATAGTTTTGCTGTGAATTCGTGGAAATTAAAAGGAATGTGAGACGAACAGGGGAATCGTGACACGTGTATGCATTTGGATTACGGGAGGGTTCCACCCTTGGCTAGATATTGTCGACATTGAAATAAGACTTGAAGGGCCAGTTTTTAAAACAGTCCTAGTCCGCGGCTTAAGACAATCAGTGGACCTCAAAATCTGTTTATGAGTAGTTTATTTTAAGCAGATAAATAGTTTTCTAGTCAAGGATGGAAGCCTTCGTCAACAGCAGAATATGTTTAGCTATGATTGTTTGTAAAGTTGAAAATGGTTTAGAACGTGGATTTGTAAAACACCGTCTAAACTGCCTTTTAATAACCCACCCAAAGTGTTTGTTTTTGTTGTTGGAAATCGAAGGATGCTTCCAGTATGCAGTTAAGGAGTCCTGGGTAGATTTTTTGCCGGTTTGAGAGCAGTACTAGTGATTACGTAATAAATGCTGCTATGGAGTTTAAGGTCAAAGGTTATAGACTTTGGAGATGACTGCTCAAATTTTTTCTAAATGATGAACAAGAAGCCATGCTTTCTTTCTTCATTACATTGTCTTAGTGACCCACTAGCCTCGGAAAGTCTCACATTTGTGTTTTCTACTCATTTTGGATGGGTTTGAGAAGTAAGCTCATTATTATTGTAACTGAAGTGTATTTTGTGAGAAACAATTGTCTCAGAATTTGGTGGTTGTCATGCCTGTTAAAGGCACACTGATCTAAATGCCTAATTAAGTAAAATAAACTGCATAAACAGTTGGAATTTTAGTCATATCTGTTAAATAATCAGATTGGAAAGATAAACAAGCAAGTAGTTTTTTGTAGGTTTAGCTGCTTGTTTTAATTGCAGTTTTTATCAGTTTGTAAGTTTGTCTTATATATAATACTTTTTACTTTAGGTATACTTCTCTTTGCTGTTATAACTTTGATAGATTTTAGTCTTTGTAGGACCTTTCTTAAAACCATGTCATGTTTCTAATAAAAGATTATTATTATTATGAGGATTTTTTATCACACCATTAGTTGTATTGGTGGTGACATATTCGTCTATCATCAGGCTATTTCCCATAGCCTTAGACGTCTAAGGTTCTTCTCAAAATTCTTGCTGTGCCCAACAAGCAGGCTTTCTGGAGTAGGTTGAAGATTCCAGGTGTTCCTATCTTAGCAATCCACATCCTCAAGTTTTTAGTCACTGCCCCAAGTGCCCCAACTACAACTGGGATAACAGACATGCTTCTGCAATTCCACATCTTTTTTTTTATCATCATCATCATTATTATTATTATTGTTATTATTATTATTATTATTATTATTATTATTATTCATTGAAAATAACCTTTACGCAAAAAAATATACATATCCATGAAAATTTCTCTATTTATTGGGTCACTGGATTTCAATATAATGACGGGTGATTTCAACTGCCATTTCCTGATAAGGATTTAGTTGGGAATAGTCTGCAAGAAGCCCAAACCAAAAAGTATTGCCATTTAGTGTACTTGGTTATTGTCTGAAATAATTTTTTATACATTCAGCTTAAAATATTTAATCTGATTTGTGTTCTATAACCAGACAAACCATCCTGCCTTTCCCCTGTTTCACTCCCAAGTACGAAGAAGATATTCAGAATTTGTTTGGCTCAGGAATAAGCTTGGACTTGATGATGTTGTTATGACGTAAGTAGGAGGGAGTAAAGGCTTATTAGTAATTTCTTATCGTGAATAAGAACAAATGCCAATGTGAATTAAGCAACATGTTATGGTCTCCAGATAACAAAATTACTAGCTTCCTGTATATTTTTGACACAGCTGGTTGTGCAGTCATCACAATTTAAAGCAGCAATCATTGCCAATAATACCAATCAAAATCTGCAGTCTATGGTGATCTTTTGGTTTTGCATATCAGTTTAATGAACATCCACTGGTGGGATAAGAAATATGGCAAGAGAATAGATGCCATCTGTCGGAAAGACCCGACTATAAGTCCCGCTTAAAAATGCTAAAATTGTTACCATTATGTTATTGGCACGAATTTCGAGATATCTGCTTCTTCTATAAGTGTATGCATAAGTACTACAACATTAACGTTAATGAATATACCAATATAATCACTGGTCGTACTAGGAATGCCAACAACTCTAATTTACGACCTAATCGTGTCCGTACTTCCTTATTTCATGACTCATTTTTCAATCGTATTGTTCCTTTATGGAACAATATTTCGTTAGATATTCGTGAAACTAAAGCTCTCTCTACCTTTAAAGACCGTCTATTTAACTACTTCTTCATTAAATTTAACGCTAATTTTGACACTTCTAGAATTCAAACATGGAAAACAGTCTGCCCTCATTGTCGCTCAATTAATAGAAAGAACTGTTGTTAATTATTAGTATTTGTTTATGTATGTTTTTGTATAAGTATATATTTATGGGGCTGAACTCGCTGGGACTTCGAGTCCGTACGTTAGTCCTCATTTAGTGAATATATGTATATTTTTTTGGTAATGTCATTTTCACTAAATGGAAGTAACTAAATAAAATAAATAAATAAATAAAATAAACAAATTTCTTCCTTGGATGAGAGATTTACTTGTGTCAACCTCTGTCCTTGAAAGCCCTGCTAACCTACCAGGCCCAGCCAGTGTTTCTATACAATTCATTTGATCCATTGGTTAAAACTTGTCAGAGTGTGACTTAATAATTATTAATGAAATATTCGTGGCTAGCAATGCATGTATAATGGCCAATAAGGAAATTCATGAACCTGATTGCTATGAATATGTTTGTGCAAAACTGACATCCAAACTGAGTTGACCTGTTTTGGCAATTGATCTGTAGCCATCTATAATAATTTATTATTACTAACACTGTGTGTGACCTATTGATTTTCTTTTTGATTTATTGCATTTCTTTTTGATCATTTATTGTCGCTGAATTGATAAGCTGGGTATGTTCAAGGTGTTTTGCTTGGTTATGGGAATATGGGAAAAAGAGTGCACTGGATCAAAACTTTTAAGTGAGCTTTGCTTCTAATGCACTTTGAATTCTCAGAATTGTTTAATAATTACCAATAATTACCAGGTTGTGGTGCACATGTGAAAAAGTTGATTGTGCTTGTGATTTTCATGGTACATGAGGATTCTTTGTCTCACTTTTGAAGGAGCTTACCCAGTTGTGAAAAAAAAAATAAACAGCAGACTTGAACTAAATTGCAGCTAAATAATCAGTAAATAAACTCTTTTCTAGGCATGTCCCTCAGCTTCCAAGAAAACAACTTATTGGGCGTTTTAAAGACAACTTCTTGCGGCAACGACAGGAGGGATTGGAGAAATTTCTCAACAGGTCTGTTATAACAATAGTCAATGAAGACAATTCTTTTTCTTTTTCACCTCCTGTTGAATTTTTTATTCAACATTTGAAGGGATTTTTAAATTCATTAATTCTGTATGTTCTCAACAATCGGTTCATGCTTCAGTGTGTGTTCATCGTGATATGAAGCACATGGAAAATTTGGAGAACAAAAAAGAGTAAGGGTCGGCACACACGAGGGGACTAGTCCCTGCGACTAGTCCCTGCAACTAGTCCCTGGAAGAGTTTACATGAAGGGACTGGTCGCAGGGACTAGTCCCATGAACAGTTCACACGCAGCATAATTTGAGGGGACAAGTCCCTGCGACTTGTCCCACGAATTCAAACATGGTTTAAATTCATGGGACAAGTCGCAGGGACCAAATTTTGGTCCCTGCGACTAGATTTTCTAATGAAAATGGGTAGTTCACACGAAGGGACTTGGTCCCCGGGACTAGTCGCGGGGACTAGTCGCAGGGACTAGTCCCTCCGTGTGTGCCGACCTTAAGAGTTGAACGAGGCATGGCCAAAAGCAACTCTAGTTTCCTGAGTGCTCTCCAAACTTCCCAAGTGCTTCATATCTCAATGAACCTACAGCTGACGCATGAACCAATAATTTGTTTTGTAACATTTTCAACGGGGTAATTAACTAGGACATCATCAGCATGCACATTGGGAATATGAAGCATGCTCACACAATTGAATTTGAGGACATGAATTTACCAACTATGTTAATAAAATCTGTTAATATAATTTAATCTTTTCAACAGACTTGCAAGTATTACTGTGTTTGCCAACAATCCAGCATTCCTTGTGTTTCTTCAAACAAGTTTGACAATCAAACAGATGGATTATTACCTCAAAACTCGTACCCCAGGAGGCATCAGGTCACTCATATTAAGATTGCACGACAAGAAATTAAAAGCTGATGAGAAACGGCACAGACCAAGAGCAAGAACTTTCAGTGCTGAATATCCAGCAGCAGAAAAGTAAGTTTTAATGTGTGCATTAAACTTCAGTATTAATTATTATTGTGCTAGTATAGTGTTATATTGTCTAAGTGAAATGGTATCATAATTATGGTTCAAGAAAGTATTTAAAGTTCATCACCATGGAAAATTGTGCACTAACGTCGCAACTGAAGTAGCAAGGTTCCATAAGGTACCTTGAAATGTACACAATGGAGGGGTAGCTACAATCATGGACAATTCAAATGAGAAATTAAGACCACCCCTCCCCCCCCCCCTCCCCCCACACACAAGTTCATCATTGAAAATGGGGGGAGGGGTGGTCTTGTTCTCATTTTATTCTGTCTGAGATTGCAATCTTACCCCTCCCCCCTCCCCCCACACACAAGTTCATCATTGAAAATGGGGGGAGGGGTGGTCTTGTTCTCATTTTATTCTGTCTGAGATTGCAATCTTAGACAATTCGAATGAGAAATGAAGACCACCCCTCCCCCCATTTCAGTGATAGAAAAAATGGCACGTTTTCGGTTGAGCGTGTGTTCATCACTGAAATAAGTGGAGGGGTCTTGTTTTTCATTTTATTCTGTCCAAGATTGTAGGTTTTCTTTGACAGACCTCTACTTTTTTCATTGATATGCTTGAGTTGGAAGCTTGGTATTCAACAATAATAGTTTATCCTGTTTATTTTGTACATTGAAAGAGCCAGAGTACCAGTCTGAATGTCTGTTATGGAACTGTCCATATAGTGGTAGAGTTTTATGAATGCTGGTTTCTCTTTGGTTAAGTGAACTCTGTTTCGTGTTCTTTTAATTAATATTTTTATTATTGCCTCCAAGGTCTCAGTCGCAAAGAAAGAAGTTGTATGGTAAAAGCTGGTCAAGCTATTATGGTGACAGTTTATTTGGTGATGCTGATGTTGACATCCCAGGTACCGTATGTTCATCTTCAACTCGCAGTTATGTAAAACTTCTCACAGGCTTTGATAAACAATTAGCTGTTTTTTATCCACACACCTGAGTGAGGTCATAATTTAGTACTGCTGGTGACAAGGAACCTGTTTCTCAACATTACCAAGCTGTTGGTTAATTTATTAGGGTATCAATCAGTTTTCTCTGTCTTGAAATGCCACCAAGTTTGCTGACCAATGTTACAGTTAATCTATGTTCTGTGTGACCAGTATTTCCATTTCTGTTTTGTTTATCTTGCCAAAAAAACATGCATCAACCCCCCAAAAAAAATTCAAAACAATGTCGGAAGCAATTCATAGTAGTCAAATACTTTGTTCATGCTTTAATGTAAATAAATGCAGAGCTTTATTTTGTCAAGATACTAGGGAAATTCTTTGAAAATTCTGAAATTGCACTGGCGATGTTCAATTTCAAACTCCATTCAGATTTAAAAAATGCTGGTCATGCATGACATAGATTGACTATAATGAGGCCTTCTAGGCGTAGAAGCGACAAGCAATATGACTCCGAAACAGTCTTCTCCCAAAACATCGACAACCAGCAGAAATTGGCAGAAAAAGCATGACAGTTTGCAGCAGGGACATTTGGCCCTAACAAAACAAGGGAGAGACAGTCATGTCAGTCATAAACAAGCCACAAAGCGACACCAGACCAACTCTTGGAAGGCCTCTGTAATAGCATTGTTTGCTCCTTCATATATGAAATGTTAGTTTCAGAGACTGATGCAAGTTTATTAATTCTGCAGAGCATGGAGGCAAAAAGAAGGTTCGTAGCATTAGTTGTGTTGCTTGTCCTACTGGACGTCTAACCCTTCCCACAATCCCTGGCAGTAGTGATGATGGTTTGGATAGCATGGGTAGTGAATCTGTCACAGAGGCTGATTTACAAACTGAAGAACACCCCTTATGTCGCAGCTGGCACGGAACAACAAGGGATGAAATAGACCTTGTGTTAGAAGAGTACGAAATAATCCCACTAGATTCCATTACTCAAGTACGCGTTTGCGACGAGGAAGAGGAGGAGGAGTATCTTGCAATGGATTTGGACTATGTTGATGTGAATCCTGAGTTGGGATGTGGCAATGAACATCGGTTTGATTACTAATAAATTAATATCAAACAGACGAACAACATGATAACATGAGCAAAGGCCAGCCTGTCTGGATGATTGTTTGTAATATGTGAAGCGAAGTGAGTATTCCATTTGAAGGGTGATAAATCAAAGGGACTCTACAGAGTACTTGTTTCAAAGAGTGGCTAGAGATGTGGTGCTGATAGGTTTTAGACCTGCACAGCATTCAGAAAAAACTTTGTTCGGGTGATGGTAATGCAATATTACAGCTTTTATGGTTCTTGGTACCATGTACTGAAAGGTGTGGAGAGTAATAAATGTGCCACTGGTGTCCATGAAGCATATGTCTCAGCCCCTGTAGATATTTGAGCCTTAAGATTTTGCAGGTTCCAGTCTCCAGGAGAGGCCATATATCATCAGTCACGTGACTGACCTCACATGACAATTTTAATGTTAAAGAGAATTTAACGTGATTTCTGTCTTAAAAGTAGCATACAACAACTCTCTCTAAAGCTCACAGATGTATGACATAATGGTACAAACTGTGTACTTACTAGCTAAGATAATACAGTGAAATAAAGAGATTAAAGAAGAGTCTAATTAATGGTAAAATACAGTAAATAATGAAAAGCCCTCATAAATAATTAATATGCGTTTGAGGAAATAAAGTACGAGTAAAGCACAGGTGAAAGAAAGTTAATTGGAGTGATCCCAGAATACAATGTTGTATTTGAAAGGTTTATGGGTTATTAATATAATGGGAACCTTTTGTACAGTGTACAGTCTGTAACATAAATTGCATGTAAAAACTAATAAGGGTATAGCTATGAAACTGACCAACAACATATTAAATATCTAGTGAATGTAAGGTCATTGGATAGATTGGAATTCCACTGTCTCCAGTGAATGTTTCCTAGGCCTTCGTCTTCACTTTTTACTAATTAATAACCAAGAGACTATAGCTTCAACAAGCCATTTTGAGGTCGTGGGATGATGCTTTTTCAACACGCTCTTCTGGGTTTAATTCTGAACGGCGTTCATGGAAGAAATAAGGGGAGGATTTGCAACTTAACATTGTAAACGAATACTTCAACCCGATTAGTATTCCAAAATAATACAAGACTTTCTTTTCTAATGCTGACAACGGTTATTTTCCATTACAAACTTCAAATGGACAAAGAACAGATTCTTCACTTTTCTTACTGTTGCAAAATATGAAATATTTTTGAAACATTTGGAAACAGTCATAATTTATTATAAGCGGTTTTTTGATGGAATAAGTTATCATTGTGGAATTAATTAACACGCCAATTTGTAATGATTTTCCTGTTTTCTGATTGGTTCCACTTTTCCGTGGCAGGTTAAGTTGTTTCTTTGGCATGTTAATAGGCAATTTCAAGTTTCAAATTATTTTGTGGAGTTTTTGAAATAGTAACGTAATTATTTTATGGAGATGTTTAAGTAGGAATGTGAGAAAGGATTTTCAACAATAAACGGTGTTTACAATTACTTTGTGTACCCCTTAACTGCGCGATGAATTTGCCAGAGCAGCAAGGGAAAAATATAATAGCTTGACAAGTAATGGGTAATACCCAATCAAAATTAACGGAAAGGTCGGAAATGCATTTGCTCCCAGGCGCCCAAAAACAAATTCATTGTGAACTTTATTTGAATTCGGATTTTAGAGTAGCAAATAATTAAAAATTATTGGAAGAGGTTTAGCGAAATAACGTGATTTGCCAGTGGCTAGCAGATCAATTATTTGCCGAAGCCGAAGACTGAGGCAAATAATTGATCCTCGAGACACTGGCAAATCACGATATTTGCGAAAACCGACTGGTTCAATGATAGTTCTATCATTCCATCACCGGGCTTGTTCCCTGCTAGCGGCAGAGGCCTTTTTACCTTGTATTCAGCGTGCGAGAGAAAAGAGACCTTTGCCATGGGCCGAAATGGTCTTTGACCGTTTCGACCCATGGCAGAGGTCTCTTTTCCCCCGCACGCTGCATGAATACAAGGAAAAGGGGCCTCTGCTAGCAGGGAACGGGCTTGTTTCGGGAAGCGTGAAACGATCTTCTATTTTTCACTGAATGCGAAGAGCATGGACGCGGGGACACAGCTACGCATTAGCAGAATGTTATTTGCAGAATCGACTGCAGAATCCTACAGAATCACAGTTGGACGGTCATGCGCACGAACAGACCAGTTATTTGTAGGCAGTTATTTGTAGGTCACGTGGTAAGCTCTGGGCCAATGAAAAGGAAGGAAAAAGTATCGAATGATAATTGCTAACATCTCCGTGAATATATGAAAATCATATATTTGAACTGGGGATTAAAGAATGAATATGTGAAAAGATCATCGCAGTTATGACCACTACTGCGATGATCATTCACATGTTTACGTTTATGTTTATAGCACATATTCATACTTTAATCCGCAGTTCAAATATATGATTTTCATATATTCATTCTCATATATTCATTACTCACGGGTATATTGCGAACCAACAAAATGACCAGTTCCCAGATGGCTTGTTAGCTCTGTCGGTAGAGCGCTGCACCGGTATCGCAGAGGTCGTGGGTTCGAATCCCGCACAAGCCAGAATTTTTTTATTTTTTCAGACTTTCTTTTCACCTTTGCTTTTGTAGTGGTCATAACTATAATGATCATTCACATACTTAACCTCCGAATATGTGGTATAATAACAAGTGGCAAGCGCGAACAACAAGCGCTAGAAATAAACTAGTCAGTGTCAAGAAAGGCAATATGAAAAATGATAGCTGTGGAGCAGAAAACATACTATGGTATATGATTATGTGGAGCAAACATGCAATTCAATGAGCCTCTTCAATGCTCCCGCTTTGAAGTCTTCGCTCCCAGTCCCTGACAGGTTTTCCTCATCTTATCTCCGACTGAGACTTATGACGTAATATTTCAACTCTATGACGTTTACAAATTACATACTTCCAACACGATCTAATTCCTTTGTTAGAAGACAAAATTTACATAGGATCAAGTCCTAATGAATTTGATGCGTTGATCTTTTCATGCTGGAGAAGTTAGCGAAACATCGGTGGCAAAAGCGAGTTTAGTTTTGGTTTAAATGCGATCAGACAGTGCACCACCACACCATGTCTTGACGAACAATATTTGGGGAGCAGCGCCTGTGAATCAAATATGCTCGGTGAGTGTAGTTATATTTGATGTCCTCGGTAAGTAAACCTGTCAGAATCCGTTGATCTAATTCATCATTAGCCTTCTTCGCAGCCGTTGTTTGTGTCGGTCCTATTCTTCCTCCCCACCAACGTCTGCTGAACCGCGCCAAACATTCCATTCCCATTGTGTCTGAGTATCCAATCAGAAGGGAGAATAGAACAGACACAAACAACGGCTGCTAACTTAACCACCAAAATTTAAAAGCCACGATGTGATTGGTCAGTTCCTGGAATGGAATGTTCGGCTCGGTTCAGCAGACGTTGGTGGAGAGGGAGAATAGGACCGACACAAACGACGGCTGCTAAGGCGGCTAATTCATCATAGAACATGTCGTTGATAATTCTAACTGGTCATTCGTTTGAGAATTCGTTTGCGCATGCGCAGGTGATTGCCCCTTCATTCCTATCCCTAATGTCGTTTGACATAATATTTTTGCACGGATTTCATCCTGTCGATTTTTTAAGAACCAGCGAAAAAGAAAATGTTATCCATGAAGTAAATTCTAATCCCCTCTGGTTTTGCGAATTTCAGTTACGTTAAAATTTTTATTGTCCACGGTTTTTTGCTTGAACATTTGATATGAAAGTTTTCGGGCCCTTGGTAGTTAAATTCTAAATGGCTCACGGAGCAGTGAATGTCAAATTTCACCAAAAAACCTCGGGACTTCATAAATGTAATTCACAAAAGTGATTTACATTAGAACACTGAAAATCACCTATACATATGAAAAGTAAAAACCTACTAATAAATGTTATCGACGATCGCTGATAAATAGTCCCAGTTGCATTGCTATCAAGATTGGAAACACACCCTCATTTTCTATAAACCGGGCTAATCAAGCTACTGCCTTGATTGTGAAAACTCGGCTCACCCTCGGTCCTCGCGCGCGCGTGGATTTCGAGACGTTCACTCGCGCCATTGTTACGTCACTCATTGTAGTTATATTTCTCCTTTCAGGGGGAGTTTACGACATTCTGAGGTATAAATAGTCTGATGAGTCGCCTAACTTCAGGGATGAACTTAACTCTTACCTCTTTTTTTCTCATTAGGGAGAAACCTTTCGTTCCTCTGTATTCTGTCCCATATCAACTCATACCATACAACCTTGCACTTGGAGATACAGAGATCCTTGGAGTAACCAACACCACAGACAATCCTTGTTCCACGTCAACTCTGACCATGGTAATGAAAGATTTTCCACTTTTAATTAACCTGTTAGGGATTCCTTGAGAAATGTAGCGGCACAGGGACACTTGGTGTTCTTGTTTCCTTTCCACAGGCTTTACCTAACTCCTGTGGGACGTAAAAGAACCACTAGGGACGTAACAAAACTCTGACTGTAACCATCCCCAGTGTCTGTGCTACCCCGGGGGGGATACTAAAAAAAATTAATGCGGGGGAGACTTCGCCCCGAGGTCGGACCCCTTACCCTTTTATATACCATTTTTGACAGAAAAGGTACCCTTTTCGTATACCTTCCATTGACAAATAGTACCCCTTTCGTATACCTAAAGCAGGAAGTCTTCTTGTCATTTTCACGTAACGTTCAATAAATTAAAACAGTACAGTCATAAGGTACCGTATGTGTGTTCGAAATATTTTAATGAAAGGCCCTTTTAAATACCTCAATGACAGAACATGATTTCCCTACCCTTTCATATACTTCGACTGCTGACTTCGGAATCTAAGATTTGATCTAGTTTTTAGTAAGGAAGCAGTGACAATCAGTGGCAATAAGTTTACAAAATTGTTACAAATGTGTACAAATGGATGTGAATATATGAAATTCATGTATTTGAACTGAGGATTAAGGAATGAGATGTAAATGATCATCGCAGTTATGACCACTTCTTAAGCAGTAGTGAAAATAAAGCCTCAGGAAAAAAATTCATGCTTGAACGGGAATCGAACCCACGACCCATGGTGTTCATAACTGCGATGATGATTTGCTCTTCAAATTTGTACAAGAAGGCTTAAACTTTCATTCCCGATTTATCGACCTGAAGCGAGCTTTCAATTCTCATTTTGGCTAATTCAGAAGTTGGCTATGGTTAAGTCTGAATCCTGTACTTTATAAATTATAATACTGACGTTGTGTTTGTTAAAATGTCTAGGCCGGGTACAATTCTAACCGAAAACCGTAAAAATGGTCGGTTCCAACTTTAGTTCTTGTGCAGGGTTTATGGGTGATCGGAGTTATTTTTTATCATCTTAAGAAACTATCTAAACCTTAGCGATAGCTTAAATGCTCAGCTTTGGAATTATGTGGATGATGCTACATCGTCCGAAGTTGTACCTAAAGGCGGCGATAGCAATGCACAGCAGATCGCTGACAAAGTAACTAAATAATGACAAGCGTTAAGAATTAAGAATCTCATTTGCTAAAAACCAAACGGAATTGCAACCTATTGTATTAAATGGCTAAGAGCTAGATCTAGAACCGAGTAGTTCAAAGCGTGAAGTTTCTTGGCATCACAATAACAAGCGGCGAATTATCGCGGAATGAGCGCGTAGGTGAGATACTTAAGGTGGCTTAAAATGGTTTCATTATTTTTAAATACCAACTCTTTGATGGATCAATACTCCCATAGTTTTTTGTTTGCTTTCTTGAACATGGTATCAAAACATTTCCCAGTTATTTCTCAACAATTTGCTATCAATAATAATAATAATAATAATAATAATAATAATAATAATAATTTAGAACTTATAGAAACACCCTTAATTTTGGCTTTATGTGCCTGTAACTAAAAAACGAGTCGGATGATCCCCGTTTTTTATTGTGGAATTGCAATCAACATATGAAGATTCATCTTTCTGCAAACTTTTAAAAATTCTGTACATGGGGTTCAGAGCCACGTTAAATTATCAAAAATATAAGGTGGCTCTGAACCAGCTATGTGCCGATTTTTTAAAAACTTCAGGAAAGATGAATCTTCATATGCTGATTGCAATTCAATATGAAAAAATGGGGGTCATCCGACTAGTTTTTGAGTTACTGCACATAAAGGCAAATTAAGGGTGTTTCTAAGAGGCTATACTGTTGCTATGGCAACCTTATATGCCAAAACAGTGATCACAACTTGTTGAGAAGTAATTGGGAAATTTTTTGATGCGAAAAATTGGGGGAGTATTGATCCATCAAAGAGTTGGTGTTTAAAAATAACGAAACCATTTTGAGCCACCTTAAGAAGGCCTCAAAATGTCTGAAACACTGGAAAATACTAAATAGCAAGGACCACCGTTGCAAAATAGAAGATCCGGATCCTGTAATAGATCTAACCAGCTATAAAATTGTAAACTAGAAAACGGTAAGAAACAAGCAAGGCTGGTTACACGGCTAGGAATATATATTTAAACCAATATTTCGGGAGGCACAGCCTTCCTTCATCAGGGTGTTACATATTATGACCCTAAGATGAAACGACGTTACAGTTTTAAAAAAAGTTGTACATGTAACATGATATTATAATAAAGGTAAACAATACAACGTAAAATAAAAAAACGTTACCGTTTGAAAATTTGAAAAAAACGTAACAAGAAAACAAAAAGATAGGTATTATATTTCTTCTTTTCTGTTGATACCTAACGGTTCAAGAGTTTGAACTCTATCAATTAGATATGCTTCTCTGGCTCTTCGTACACCGTCACGATTAGATCTGGACAGTTCTAGTGGAATTAGTTGCATGTCAGAAGCGCTGTGACCGTTAGAGAGAAAATGTTCTGATACTGCAGTGGGTTTAGAGCTGTTGGTTTGTTTGTCGACTGTTCTACGATGTTCGTTGAAACGGTCCTTAAGTCGTCGTTTAGTTTCGCCTATGTATTGTTTGTGACAGTGATTGCATTGTACCATGTATATGACATTTTTGGAATTACAGTCAATGTGATGTTTGATAAATCTAGTTTCGCCGGTGGAATGAAAAGTATAGGTTGTAAGTCCATCAGTTATGTAGTTGCATGTTAAACAGTTGTGGCCACAGCGAAAGGCACCAAGGGGTTGATTATTTTTAGCAGGTTTACGTAGTTTAGCACTGACCAATAGATCGTTAAGATTGTTAGAACGTCGGAAAGCAACAAGAGGGGCTGCCCCTCTTGTTGCTTTCCGACGATCTATTGGTCAGTGCTAAACTACGTAAACCTGCTAAAAACTATCAACCCCTTGGTGCCTTTCGCTGTGGCCACAACTGTTTAACATGCAACTACATAACTGATGGACTTACAAAATATACTTTTCATTCCACCGGCGAAACTAGATTTATTAAACATCACATTGACTGTAATTCCAAAAATGTCATATACATGGTACAATGCAATCACTGTCACAAACAATACATAGGCGAAACTAAACGACGACTTAAGGACCGTTTCAACGAACATCGTAGAACAGTCGACAAACAAACCAACAGCTCTAAACCCACTGCAGTATCAGAACATTTTCTCTCTAACGGTCACAGCGCTTCTGACATGCAACTAATTCCACTAGAACTGTCCAGATCTAATCGTGACGGTGTACGAAGAGCCAGAGAAGCATATCTAATTGATAGAGTTCAAACTCTTGAACCGTTAGGTATCAACAGAAAAGAAGAAATATAATACCTATCTTTTTGTTTTCTTGTTACGTTTTTTTCAAATTTTCAAACGGTAACGTTTTTTTATTTTACGTTGTATTCTTCGTTTGCAACCACGTGACCAAATTTTGTCACGTCATTCGTGTCGGCCATGCTGGTGGATGATCGAAACCTCCAAAATGGCTGCCGTGGACGCGAATTCTATCGCAAGTGTTAGTTTTTAGGATTATTATAATGGTCTTACCGGTTCAGCTAAGGCAAGATATCGTCAAAAAGTTCTGGTTTGTGGATTTGATCCTTATCTTTTAAAAAAATCAGATTGTAGCGAGGGTTTAGCCGATTATCCTAGCGTGGAATATTCCAACATCGTAAATTATTTGGTGCTCCAAACCTCGTGGATAACAGGGCAGCAAATGAAAGCATACAAGTCTATGGAGGCTTACAATTTTTTCGTTTCTGGATGGGTTAATACCATTCTCACCAAACCAGTAGCTGGAGCTGACAAAGTAGTCATAACAGCGAGAGTAAATCACTCTCAACGAGCCAGGGAAACGCCATTGAAGACATGGGTTCTTGTTGAAAAGGAGGGAAACGTGTGTATGGCTCACTGTATCTGTATGGCTGGACTTTGCGAGGCCTGTTCACACGTAAGGGCGCTTCTTTTCACCGTTGAAGCTGGAGTCCGAATGAGGGATTCGGTTACGTGCACTCAGGAGAAAAGCAGGTGGATTATGCCTTCGTATGTGAGGGGTATTCCCTACATGCCAGTTAGTGAGATGGAACTCTCCTTAGCCAAGAAGCGACACACTACCTTGGGTGAACAGAGTGGTGCTGCCTCTGAAGTCAACAGAACCAATGTTCAAGTTCCTTCGACAGAAGAGACAGCCAGCTTTTTCGAAAACATTTCAAAGTGTGGAATTAAACCAGCTATCCTCTTTTTTGTTCCACCTTACAATGCTTCATTTGTGTTTACTGAGACCAACTTTTTGCCACAGCCCTTAACAGATTGATACAATGAGCAATATTTGAATATTGGCTTCCCGGAACTACTTCAACAGGCAGAGAGAGTATTCGACGAGTTAAAGATAAGTGCCGAAGAAGCTGAAGCAGTTGAAGAATCCACAAGAGACCAGTCAAACTCCAAACTGTGGTTTGAGCACAGAGCAGGACGACTCACTGCCTCAAAGTTCCACATAGCTTGTTCCACCAATCCAGATAAACCATCGCAGAGCCTCATAAAGGTGATTTTCTATCCAGAATCCCACCGCTTTTCAAATGCTGCAACCAAATGGGGTCTGTCAGATGAAAGCAGGGCACGAGAAGCATATGAATTTTCAATTGCAGAAAACCATCTCAACCTGTCCGTAGCAGACAGTGGACTGCATATTAATGAACAGTGGCCTTTTTTAGGAGCCTCGCCTGATGGTCTTGTTTTTTGTGAGTGTTGTGGTAAAGGTATCTGTGAAATGAAATGCCCTTACAAGTATAAGGATTCTATGCTCACCACTGCTGCAGAAGACAGCAACTTCTGTCTTAAGTACGATGGTAATGGAATTGGTTTGTACCTGGACACAGTACATCCATATTATTATCAAGTGCAGTGCCAAATGTTTATTACTGGTGTAGAATACTGTGATTTTGTTGTGTGGACTGAAAAGGATCTTTTCATTCAGCGTATAGCACCAGATACTGAGTTCTGGGACAGATCACTGACAAAGGCGATTCTTTTCTACAAGAAAGGAGTTCTCCCAGAACTGATAGCCAGGTGGTATACACAGTCAAGTACTTAGCTTCCCGCTATGGCATCATCAGCATCAGACATTGAGGATGATGGACCCTGGTGCAACTGTCAACAGTACATTGAAGGAAGTCGGTTGATCGGTTGTGATGATCCTGACTTTGAAATCCAGTGGTTCCACATGTCATGTGTTGGACTTGTGACAGAGCCTTATCGTGAATGGTTTTGCCCTTCGTGCATTCAGTAAAGCTGATTGCCACAGTGATTCAGAAGAAATGTGCAGTTAACAACATTGTTGTCTTTTATTCAATTTATATTTTATATTCAATTTGAAACATCAGTAATAAGAAAATCTTTTAATATTTTTTGTAACATAACCTCGTACATATAAGCCCCCTCCCCCCCCCCCAAAAAAAAAAACCCACGGCTGTACAGTAACATTAATTTTGCATTCTTTAATTGAACTGGTCATTTACAACATAATCTTTACAAAACTTAATAACAGTAAATTTGGTTTTTACACGAGGATTTAAGTCTTGTGCCCTAATTTTCACGTCTCTTAGGGCCATGATATATTTTAGGAAAAAATTATTTTAGGTGTCACATAATTAAACCATGATGTCTGAGCAATGAGGCATTGTCGTTTCCATAGATGATTTAGCCTATATATTATATCTTAATCAAAAGGAACTATGGACTCTGATAAATTAGTTAGGGAACAACAGATTATTGCGATTTTGTCTATTGGAGGTAAGTCATCACCTCGCCTTGCTGTCACCAACTGTATAGGTAGTACTCCCTGCAAGATAGTATACTTTCTGCCTACAAGACCAATAACCCTTTCCACGTGAATTCTTACATTGGCAATTTTCCTGGTTTCCTCTACTTCCTCTGCAGACAGCTGCTTCTTACCTCTTGTAAATGCTGTGATATGAAGGCGTGCTTGATAAAAAAACCCACACTGTCAGCTATATCAAAGCCCCTGTCAGCAAGCACTATGTCCCCAGGTAACAGCTTTCTCAACAAACCAGAATTTTCTGTAAGATGTTTGTCACTCACTCTCCCACCCCATGCTTTGGATATAAACGAAATAACACCTTGTGGGGTTATGCCTATTAGAAACTTAACAGTATTGTGATGTTTATAGTTAGACCATGTCATTGCCCTTGCAATTAGGCTAAATGGTCTTTCTATAAATATCTCAAGGCAGTCAATGATCACTGCAACTCTCTTGCCAAAGTTGCGTTGGAAAACTGCAGGCATTGTGGCTAGAAGTTCCTCATGCTCTGGCCATTGTCTATGTCTATATGTCAAATATTCTAGACACTGTTGACACAGATACATTAAAACGAAATGCTAAATCTTGCAAAGGGAAATTAAGTTTCAATCTAATTAAAACTAGCAAGAACTCTTGAAACTGACAAAGTGCATTTTGACTGTTTCTTTTAACCTGTGGAGCAATAAGATTAAACACATGTATTAAAAGGGAAAATTTGGGAATTCCAGTGTAAAACTTGGTTTTTTCATCATTGTCTCTAAAGCTGTCCTCTGTTAGCTGAACAGCTAGGAGTTGTGGCTTTGTGTTACTGAGCTCAGCAGTAATATCCAGCAGGTAATTCTGCTGTATGTCCAGTTGAACCATGTCTAGTTCTGTCTGGCAGCTCCCCTCTGCAGAAACAGATTCTTCTGTTTGGCAAAATGTGTTATTGTCATCCACATCCACATTCTCATCATCATTGCTGCCATTAGCTAGATCAATACCATCGGTGGAACTTGAAGCCATTGAGAAATTGCTTGCATTCACTGCAAGAAAAATATATCATTATAAATATGACATGAGACAGTTATGAACTAAACCTGGAAAGGGTTGTTTGGGGCATGACTCCAGTGCAAAGAAACCTGGGATGTGGCCATGGTTTGGATATATCATCATATGCAGCACCATGTTATGACCAGAACGTACTATCTGATTGGAAAAGAGAGGGATTAACTAGTTTCTAAATACAAAAATATTTTACTGGCTAAATTGTAACAAGAGACAATGACAACATCGAAATTATAATTCTTGACCCACACTTAAAACACCCTTGCTTAGTATAACCATTGAGAAAAAAAAAAAGGTGCAAAATTGAATTTTCAATTTACAGTAAGTTGAAATGTACACCCACCAGATGTTTCAGCAGTCCCACTTTCTTCAACACTTTCCTCGTCTCCAATGCCTTCGTTGTCTTCATTGGTTTCGGCAGCAACCATCTCAGCAAGTTTTCGTCTCATATTATTTCTCCTCTGAGAACGGGCATTTCGTTCAACTGCCAGGGAAATATTTTTGATGTTGTCATGACCAAGGTTTACAGTAGGTGCCCAGTCAGGGTTGGTGGTATCTAACAGGTCAGCACGTTTTCCTGCAATTAAAATAGCTCTCTCTCTCTCTCTCTCTCTCTCTCTCTCTCTCTCTCTCTCTCTACACAAAAGCTCTATAAATGAAAACAATTCTTTAATTTAGGCCATGTAATGGAAGAATTAAAAATAGACGACTTGTTGAGAATTTGAAGACTGAGCCAACACATCGCTCCTCGTGCACGCGACTCGCAATTATTTTGCTCAGCCGAAGATTTTATTTATCGAAAAGGTCGGCGCTGTTTCTCATGAAGGTATTAAGATTTCCCCCAACCTACTCTAGCTTACTCTACATAATGTCTCACTAACCTGAAATAAAGTGATCGCTACAAACACGAGAGTTTTCAGCTTTCTTGTCGTCAAATTCCTTCCTGTAAATATTCGCGAACCACTGTCTTCTTCGCGCCTCAGTCAATTTGCGGATTTCTTCTCCTTCTCCTGTTTTTATTGCTGGAAACCTAAAAAACTTAAATTTCCCTTTATCTCTTCTGCTATTGTGTCCGCAATTCTTCACCGCACAAATAAAACCCATTGAATACAATGCTAAAAAAAAACAAAAGAACTCCAACAACCGTGACTAAAATCCTTATGTTTAGCACGTGTGTTGACAGCGCGAGACCGGCGCCTATCCACCAGCATGGCCGACATCCGTTTTACAAGCCATTGCATAATTAGCTGTGACGTCACGTGAAAACGAAGAATTGTTTACCTTTATTATAATATCATGTTACATGTACAACTTTTTTTAAAACTGTAACGTCGTTTCATCTTAGGGTCATAATATGTAACACCCTGATGAAGGAAGGCTGTGCCTCCCGAAATATTGGTTTAAATATATATTCCTAGCCGTGTAACCAGCCTTGCTTGTTTCTTACCGTTTTCTAGCTCAAAATGTCTGCATTTTGTAGTGCAACCTAAGAGGGTAAAGCTCCCATGTAAGATCTAGTTCTTTTCTATGTGACATACATTGGATCTATTTTATCTTGCGCTGTACATCCAGTACCCGTTTTTGCATTGCTGGCGGCCCAAGTATTTGTAACAATACCTAGTGGAGCGTTTCCAGAAAAGAGAATTATGAAAATTTATCACATCTGCATGGCTTAGCTTGCAATAAGGCACTAGAAGTTGCTGGCATCGCGACTATTGCATCGTATGCATGGTATATAATAAACTGTTTAACTAACAATCTAACAGTGAACGTAGCTTCAGCAGCTGTGAAACTGAGAAAACCTGAAAAACAAATTCAGGTTGTATTTCTTTCAGGCTTCCTTATCGCAACTCCTGAAGTTGCGTTGACAACTGTAATGATTCGGCTCACACTAAATCTTTCTCCTCCACGCGGCAGTGTTTCAGAAATTTGTAGCAACGGAAACTTTTGAACCATCGTCAACGTAGCTAGCAACTGAATTGTTTCAACGGTATCTGTTGGAAATTTCCGATCAAGTGTTTGAATGCAGCCAGTAGAAAAAGAGAAAGGCAAATCAAACAAAGAAAAGATAAGATAAAAATACAAGCTGAGCGATAGGGAAAACTAGTATCACAAATATTTACATTTATTAAACTACTGAAACTACGATGTGCATAATGATCAAGAGGCACTCATAAGACAGATCTAACTATATCGCCTGCATTGTAGGTCTTATCAGTGTGTTTTGGTAGTCTACTGACTGCATAGTAGCGACCCGAGATACTTGATACTATGCTTTCCGTATTAAATCGGATTAAATTCTAAAGAAATGTTTTTAGTGTAAGAAAAAATGCAAAAGACTCTTTTGTCGAAGTTCCAGCTACGCGTAAATATACATGATTTTATAATTATGCATCATTTATTATTCGAAAGGGAGGAAAACGTCATAATTTAATCGTTTCCTTGATTTACATGCATTATTTCAAAAATTTGCGTAATTTCCTGCCGGCAGGCATATTTAAATACCAATATTTCAGGAATGTTTTCCACGCACTCCCTGAATCAAATATACACAATAATGACGGCAAAGTAACTTTACCAGGCTTTTGTAATGTTTGGTTTCCGGGTAGATAACTTAAGTTTGGTAGCATCGAGAACGCAATAAATAAATTGATTTTTTTGCTTGTTTATCTGCATGCATTGGCTTTCTTATGTTGTCATAGCAACATTAGGGGTTCTTTCACCCAAGGTGTGAAGGACTTCAATGCGTATGATCGGTACTTGTGTGATCAAAAGCACGCACATATTACTTGAGACTTGCTATCCAGCCGTCAATGTAAGTGGTTTCTATATTATTTAAGATACTAAATACACTCTTAGTTGTTTTTGTTCGGCTTAAATCGCTAATAGGTTAAAAGAGCACGAGATTTGGCGCGGAAAAGAAGACGTTTGCCGCGACATAAAACGTAGCTCATGTCGTTTTGTGCATCGGCGAGTATAAAATGGATTTTTAATTTAGCTTTTTGTTCACTGGGAAACTCGACAGCAGTTAAATAATGAGTTTTTTTAATCTTTAATGTAAAGACAAGTAAGACTTGTAACTGTATGCGTAAAGAATATGATCATGACGTTCTAATGTTTGACAAACCGCGGTTTGCATTGTCGTCTTTGACTTGTTAAGTAATGTTATACAGCCACTTCTTCGAGGGCTGTCGTATGAAGAAAAACAAAACATTTCATTAAGGCAATCCTGAGTTTCAGAAAGCCGTTGCTCTGCAATTGAAGGAAATCTCCGTAATGTGAGGATGATACACTATCGTCAGGATCAAATACAACGGATAGCTGTTTACATTTCACTGTTTGCAAACTATAAGCTTAGGTTGAAATTAATTTTTCTCATATTTGTGCCAGCTCGAGATTTAAATTTCCATTTATTTACGGGGTACTCGAGTACTGGTAGCATTCAGCCCGCTTTTCATTTTTGGGGGAAACTATATGTTTGCAGTTTGATTTAGATCTGACCCTGGGGTCTCTGCAATTGACCCTCTTTGAAAGAGCACGCCAGTTGGCAGCAATCAACATGGATAATTTGCCTTTTGAATCCATTCTTTTTCAAACCCTGTATTTAGAATCTCTTGCATGTAAGTGGCCTCGGTGCTAAGCGACCATGTTTTCTCATCCTAAAAGTTGTCTCTTGCAAGAGAGTCAAAAGTACATGTACATATATATACACATGTATATGGCACTGCATGTGAAACCGGGATGTGAAATCCTCCTTCTCACTTTATTTACGAGAAAAGAGGGGTCTGCAAGCTTACAGTTTGTATGGCAAAGAATAGTGGAATAATGCACGCATATCAAAAATAATTCATCTTTGTGCATGTCAGCAAATTTATTGATTTGGAAAAGAAGTTATGAATTGTTTTCTTTTTTTGGAAGGGGGGGGGGGGGGGGGGAGGGGAGGGGATGGGGATCCAATCTACAATCTTGGACAGAATAAAAAGAGAAATACCCCTTCCTCCCTCCCTTCAAATCAATGATAAATTTATGCTCAACCCAAAATGTGCTGTTTTTTCCATCATTGAAATGGGGAGGGGTGGTCTTAATTTCTCATTTGAATTGTTCAAGATTGTAGTTTTCTGTTGGAGTGGCCATCGATATTTTTTGGAACAACTAATTATCTGCTCTACATCCATGGTTGGAGCTACCAATACAGCTATAGAAATTTGTTTGGCTCTAATGAGTTTTAATTTTCAGAAGTGAAGTTTTGTTCATCTTATCTAAACAAACTATGGCTGAATCACTAATAGGGATGGCATAAACCCAGTCAAGTTTGAGTCAGGTTATCACCACCATAAAACCCAATGGTTTGATAGCAGGAGAGTCACCGGTGGTTCTGGATCAGGGTTTGTGTACGGTTCAGATCCCAGGGACAAAACCTTTGGTAAGAATGGTTTATGTTCTGTCTGCACTGGAAAGCACTGCAATATGATCTGCACCTCTGTGTTGTGACTGCACTCAAGTTTTTAAATGGTTATACTCAAGCTTCTTTAACCTAAAATTTGATTTACCAATGGAGTTGGGTTTCCTAGCAGGTTTTGTAGCATGAACTGACTGAGAACATCAATTTTCTATCTGTTTAGCATGCTTCCCAAACATTCCATAGAGACAACAGGCTTTTATTTGTCTCTACTTTAAATCGGACAGTGTTGAGCAAAGGTATCTTTTCTAATGACTGAGCCTGTGCTAACTGCTGGTCAGATGACTCTGTAAGCTCTCAATGGATGACCTTTGTGTGAGGTTCTCTATTTTCGTTTTCAGTTTTCCCTCAGGAGCCACAGAGGACCAATCCTTCCTCCATGCGGGACACTTACAGACCATCAAGCAGGAATTACCACTTACAGAATGCTCATAACAGAGGGTTCGAGTTAGGGGTATCAACCTCAAATGAATATGATACAAGACCACTGAATGAAAAGTTCCCAAAGAAGCAATATTTTGTACAAGGACGCGTAAGTTAACTCAGTGAACTTTTTTAGCTAAGACTTTTCAGCAGTACAGCTAGTATGTCCATAACACAGTAGTAGTTATGCAACAAATGTTTACAGAGGGTACCACCCTCACAAAAAGTCAAGCAATTCCAAGGACCAGTGTAGGGGGGGGGGGGGGGGGGTATTGGGTATTTTAAAGAAATGTCATGAGGCTGAATTGACATTTCAACTGGGGTGGGGTGGGGGTGGGGATAGAAATCCAAATCATTCTTTATTGTCTTAATTGTTTTTTTTCATACCATACAAAGTGAAACATAAGTTGGGCCAAAGCCAAAGGCTTAAATGGCTTTTGGTCAGAGACAAAGACTATATTCCAGGGAGGTAGAGGTTTACTGAAACAGCTTGAGTGAAGACTGTTCTTACAGGAGAGGATATGGGGAGCCCATTTTTGCTTATTAACCTCTACACTGGAAGTAAATATCAAAGGCATTGCATGTTTCCTTTGTAGCCTGCAGGTGATATCTAATGATTGTTTCTTTTTTTTAGGTTGCAGGTGGTTCAGCAAGCAATAAAATGATTTATGGAACTGACGAAGTTCTACGACAAGCCAAACTCAAAGAGGAAGCTAGGCCTTCAGGATTTCTTTATGGGACTGATGCGGCAACAAATGTTGGAAAACCTGATCCTGTGCCTCGTCCAAACAATACGTTATGGCTGGAAGAGAGAACGTAAGTGTTATCTGCAATGAAGTTTATGTAGAACTGATCAACTGATGGAAATTTCTTAATTTCAGTGAAAAAGATGCTCTGAAGAACAAAGAGTTAGCTGTGACACGAGGTAACTGTTGTGGGAACTATTGCTGCATTTTTTAATCAATAAAGCGGTGGTTTGTGATCTTTTCTATACTGTGTTTCAGTTTAAATTCTTCATATATGCCTGGGCCCTTTATGTAGCTTTTTCCCAAAAGCAATGTCCCATACCTTTTTGCCAACTTCGCTATTTATCTGCCTGGACTCATAGTAATTAATCTTCCTTGATTGACAGATGAATTTTTATCGAGACATTATGAAGAAAGAAAAAGACAGGCCCTAGCACAACAAGAAGAAAAGAGAAAGGTACTTAAGATGATTAATATATTTTTATATTTTGGTGATGAGAATTACATTGTACTGTACAGTAGTAAGCTGTGGCCATGATACATGGGTTACATGAGATAGTGGCTTAACACATTCATGACGGGCTCTGCAATTTTCGGTCGCTGAAGACCGGTGCTTTGAAAACCTGTAACTTTTCCAAATCCCGGACTATGTTTGAAATGAGCGATTATTATTGCCAAATAATGAGTTTCTGAGACTCTATCACCCCGTAAACCTACTGAAAGTCCCGATATTCCTTGAATATGACTTTTTATTCTGTTGCAAAACCAAAAAATGCTCTAGAACAGCACCAAATATAAGCAACTTTGTTTTGAAGTTTTGAAGACAAAAAAACCCTCTTCAAGCTAAAAGTCCACATTGGCAGTAAACTTCTACTCAACTTCTTGCAATCTGTTCCAATTTTCCCGCTCACTTCCTTAGCCCGACCTGGTAACGCTATTTGATTTCAGTTGCTCTCACTGGTGTGACATGTTCGCTTTGAAATGAAATACCTACCGAGTTGTAGCTGACTGATCGTTTACAAATAAACGACAGCTAGTGTGACAAGCCTGACATGAAAGATAGAGTCTTCGATGTTGTGGACCAGTAGAAATTTCCGTGGTAACCCCTTATATGGAATACCCAGATCAACTTGACCTAAAACCCTCGAAAATTACAGAAAAACATGTAAAAAATGCCTGTCGTGAATGAGTTAAGGGAAAAAATTAGGGCAACTGACAAGTACTTTTTACACCAAATACTGTCAGAACGTCAAAGATCCGAGGCTTGGAGTAAGGCTAGATTGGTGGGTTAGGGTTAGGTTAGGGTTAGGGGTAGAATTAGGGTTGGGATTGGGGTTAGGTTAAGACTAGGGTTGGGGTTTAGGGGTTAGGGTTGGGGTTAGATTTTAGGGATATGTTTAGCGTTAGGGTCAAAATATACAGTGTTCTTGCTTCCACACTTCCCTTTGCTACAGCACCAAGCTCTTAAGACCTGTTGAAGGTACGCCACCCCCTCCAACTCTCCATCATTTTCTTAGAATTTCACAAGCATTTGTAGAAATACTATTTTCAGTGACTTCTTCCAGTTTGTGGAGTCCACAGTTTGAAAAAGTAAAATGAGCTACAAAGAGTATTTTCCGATTAACTCATTCACGACATGCTCTGCAATTTTCGGTCACTGAAGACCGGTGCTTTGAAAACCTGTTACAACTTTTCCAAATCCTGGATTATGTTTGAAATGAGCGATTATTATTGCCAAATACTGAGTTTCTGAGACTTTATCACCCCGTAAACCTACTGAAAGTCCCGATTTTCCTTGAATATGACTGTTTATTCTGTTGCAAAACCAAAAAACGCTCTAGAACAGCACCAAATATAAGCAACTTTGTTTTCAAGTTTTGAAGACAAAAAACCCTCTTCAAGCTTTAAGTCCACATTGGCAGTAAACATTGACTCAACTTCTTGCAATCTGTTCCAATTTGCCTGCTCACTTCCTTAACCCGGGGTAACGCTATTTGATTTCAGTTGCTCTCACTGGTGTGACATGTTCGCTTTGTGACCCAAAGGAATTCTGGGATATCCTTGGATAACTGCCGCATGTTAGTCCGCCAATTTCCATTTCAGATATTTTTTATAAGTCTCAAGCCACCCAGACCTGCTGGCAAAATATTGCAGCGATTGCATTATTTACATCTCAAAACTCGTCAAAATTGCCACGCGAGGTCCCAGAATCTACTCACAGATCGGCTAGGAACACAACTTCACTTCGTGAATCACCATGACTTGATCGAAACCTTTCGGTGGCTGATCACTTGGTGTGAAATTGCTTCTCACCTCTGTCTTCTTCCAGAGGATTGCCTCTACCCACCAACCCAATGCCAGGCAGGGGGCTTCTGAGGTGGAAAATGGCTCAAAAAACACACTTATAAATGAAATACCTACTGAGTTGTAGCTGACTGATCATTTACAAATAAACGACAGCTAGCGTGACAAGCATGACATGAAAGATAGAGTCTTCGATGTTGTGGAGCAGGGTTGGCGCAGTGGTGAGAGCACTCGCCTTCCACCAATGTGTCCCGGGTTCGATTCCCGGACTCGGTGTCATATGTGGGCTGAGTTTGTTGGTTCTCTACTCTGCTCCGAGAGGTTTTTCTCCGGGTACTCCGGTTTTCCCCTCTCCTCAAAAACCAACATTTGATTTAATTTGATTTGATTTGAGATTTGTAATTAGTAGGCGAAGAGCCACCTTGTGGAAGTACTACTAATAAATCGTTTATTATTTATTATTATTATTATTATTATTATTATTATTATTATATGGAATACCCAGATTGACTTGACCTAAAACCCTCGAAAATTACAGGAAAACACGTAAAAAAATGCCCATCGTGAATGAGTTAAACTGTACCTGCATGCCAACACTCACGCCTGTGGATCAAAGACATCAATCTCACACATCGAGGTCAATTTCTCACGCCTGACTCACAAATCCAAATGACGCTTTCTTTAACACAACCAAAAAAAAATCAATTCAATTTCCCTGAAAAATATTCCAATAAACAATGCTTAATCATGTTGAATTTGAGTCCTTACTGTATATGAGAATGGGCAAAAAAGTCGCATTTCAGTTTGCATCTGAGGGAGTCACTGGAAATGAGCATGAACTAGCTTTGGAAGTTACTTTGAAAGTGTTCAGAAGTCGTTGGAACATCTTCAGACATCAGTAGCGTTCGGACGTTTTCAGAAATCCTGGTCATGAGGTGAAGAAAATCTCACACATTTGACTCAGAAAAAGTTGGCAGGTATAGCTTAAACCTGTGCAATTTGTTTTTCTTCTCAATTCTAGTACCTCGAGGAACTGCGAAGTTATGATCCCTGGGGACGACCAGGAGGAGGGGCCCCTATGGTGAGTGAGATATTTTTTCACACTTTTTTTTAAATTGGTTTCTAATATCATTAAGTATGAAATATGAATTCTTTTTGACAGTCTGGCTTGGATGAAAAACCTGACACAAAAAGAACAAAGAATGTTACAGCCCTTGTTCAAGAGGTAAATTAAATTGTATGCCTTTATCAGTTTGTTAGTGGCTGCTGAAACTCAAGGCTAGCTTGTTAGTTAATGTTTCATCTGTGTGAAATTAAGGGAAGGGATGTAGCAGGGGTTGAGGGGGTGGGGTGAGGGTGCAGCAAAACATGGGATAGGGGGATGGGAAGTGAAAACATGGAATAGGGGGATGGGAAGTGAAAACATGAGATAGGGCAATGGGAAGTGAAAACATGGGATAGGGGAATGGGAAGTGAAAACATGGGATAGGGGGATGGGAAGTGAAAACATGGGATAAGGGAATGGGAAGTGAAAAGGGTTCCTGTGGAAAGTTATCTGTTTGCTTAATAAATATATAATCAGTTTTGATGGGTGACTTATTTTTTTAGGGAAGTTATCAGCCATTTGGTGGCCGTCAGGGTGGTGGAGGAGCTCCAGTTAGAACAGAATCAGGCCGGGTTGCTGCAGGTTTCCGTGCTGATCCTGAGCTCAGATTTCCAAAGAATGCAGCCAAAAATGATGTTGAACCTGTCCTGGTGAGTGCTAACATCTTCTCCCACATGTCTTTGTGTGGTTAATACTTAACAAATAGATTCCATGTTGCCGTGCGTGTGTACTCTGATAACAAACAGATGACATCAAAATGTTGTGAGATCAATGAAGTATGCTATGAGCCCCAGGCAAGTACAGTGACTGATGGTCTTAGCTAGACCAATCAAAACGCAAGGTTTACATCGTCCATTGTATAAATGCAAATAATAATTTTTTTTTTATTTTTTAGTTATATTGTTCTAGTTAAGTCATGTTTACTTTTGTTTGCAGAGGTATGGTGGACGAGATGAAAGATACAGACAGGAATTAGGTTAGTTTGTTTAAGATAAAATTAAAATGTTAATCATGCCAGCTGGTAACACTTTCAGGTTGCTGTGTACTTGTCACCTCCCACACGGATTTTTTGGTATTATTTAGATATGGTGAAAATATGCTTTTGATATGTGATCACATACCAGTAATATACAAAAAGCATACCGTTTTCATACACAGAAACATATGTTATACATATCTCAAGAGGTACATTTTTGATATTTTTTACTCTCAAATTTCGACATAGATATTATATCTTAAACATACCAAATACATACACTCCTAAATACAGATTTTTTGATATTATTTAGATATGGTGAAAATATGCTTTTGATATGTGGTCTCATACCTTTTTCATACACAGAAACATATGTCATACATACCACGAGAGGTATGTTTTTGATATTTTTTACTCTCAAATTTCGACATAGATATTATATCTTAAACATACCAAATACATACACTCCTAAATCTCTCCAAAACGTACACAAAATAATACCAGAAACATATCAAAAATGATGAAATATACACACCCTGAAGCATACCTTCTACATATCTCTGGCAGCTATGTTTTTGGTATTAATTTTAGATAACAATTTAATAAATATATAAATACTGCATGTATCCCTTTATTAAATATGTTCTTGGTTTATTTTTGGTATGTTTAAGATATACTATTACAATTATTTGTTCTATTAAGCTACACAAATTATACACGATGTATATCTTAAACATACCAAAAATACACCAAGAACACCCTCTTATCATATACTCTAAAATGTATACACCTTACCACAGAATATGTTAATGGTATGCAGAAGTCAATTAAATTGCAACCATTGTATGACACGTTGATCATTAAATGCAGACAAAATTCACTATTTTGAAGTATTACATCACCCTGTGTTTTAGCAATGAAAGCAACTATTAGATCTGAGGCTGTCCAACAATTTTATTTACAATAAGCAAATTACACTTCACTTAAATACCGGTAACTTCAAATCAATGAAATGTGCGTGTCAATGGAATTTGTTTTTCCAGATTTTTACATACACAGTATCTGGCAAAATTAAACGTAGTTGTCTGAATCACAAATTTTGAATAAATTTCTAATATTATTGTCAAAAATATAAAAAAATGTTAAAATTAAGGTTTACAAACTTGTATAACTATTCAAGGGAAAGCTGATCTAGAGATTACCTATACATCTGAATTTTAAAATTTGCATGAACTGGAACAAAAATGAGAAGAAAAGAGGCAAACAGCGGACTTAGCTTATTGATTTAATTTTTTGCTCTGTTCACGGAGCTTCCTTTGCTGTCTGTGGATGAGGTGATGCCAACAATATGCCGCTCCAGCTAGTTACATGTATAATGTACTTTTGCTCCAGGATGTCTAAAACAAAAATAAGATTTCTTCAATGATCATGACCATTTGTAAATTACACGTAGCAATTCTAGACTGGTTTAGTCATTAATTCACTAGATCTAGTCAAGAGTACTCAGGATAATTTAAGACCTACCAAAAAATGGACTTGGAAAAGCTCGATCTCAGTACTTTTACAATAACCTCATGTTCAAAATATTCAGGTTGAACTACAGTATGCATAGTTTGTGCTGGTTTGGGCACATGATATTCAAGGAGTTTCAAGAAGTGTTCATAGCAAGTTTAATTTCTCTTGCACTATGTTTTGAAATGTTTTCATTGTTTGATAGAAACTTTAAAAAAGTCCATCCAGATGAAGCATGGAACACAAATTTACCTACCGACTTTGGTATAATCCTATATTGTTTCCCATCCGAACGAAAATCAAGCACTCTCAGCAAGGGCTTTTGAAGTGCCCTTGAAATCTAAAATGAAATTTCAGGACTTTTCAAGGAGTAGCACGAACCTTGAGTATGTTGCCCAGTATCTGATTACTACAGTTTAAAACTGCTATAACTTTCCTTCCTCAATCTGAAATTTGGCCCTCAGACAGTCGATTTAGTCTATAATATGATGAAAAAAGGTCTACGTTTTGCCTTTGTATCCGTCATGATATTTGCATTTCTGCAGAGCCCCTTTGTTGCCCAGTATCCGACCAAACAACATAAGTAAACGTAACTTTCTCACTGATTCATGGAAAACATCCTTGGACAAGCCAAAGTCACAGTTTGCCAGCTCAATCAGCCAATCTGTTAAATGTTTTTCCTCAATTTTTTGGAAGGAGAGCCCTTCCAGCAGTCATAGTTCGCCCTCCCACCCAGTATGTCCACCGATGCTGTGTTTATTCCCCACTTTTGGGCTCCTTGCAAGTACTTAATCTGCCTTCACTAAAACCTCTCATTGCTTTGAGAAATATATCAGAGTAATCGCTTTCATTGGGCTTTTGCGATGCCATATACTAGAGTCAATAGAAAGGTCTGAGTGAAAATCCCATTTTAACTTCCGCTTACCTAAAATGCAGTCTTGTGAAACAAACGCATGGACCTACAAATGTACAGTTGTATGAATCAAATTAATTACCCAGTGGCCAATGGTCAATTGGGTGTGATTGTTCATGAAATCAATTGACTGTTGGACATCGGGTGAGTAAGTAATTTGACTCACAGGTCCGTGTAGGCCGAGTCGCCAAGCCATATTTGAAAACGCTTAGGGCACTACACATTTGAATCAAGACTCTTTAGACGGTCTCAACGGAGAAGATTCTAGATATTATTCAGGAATAATTCCCTCTCCATGTTAATGGTCCTCCGGAGCCTACAATGGATGTGTTCTGTTACTATCTGCCGAGGTCCACGTGAAATTTCAACGTGATTTGAGCCTTTGGAATGAGTTTATGGCTGTTTTCCGTCAGTGGATCCGGTGAATTCCTCTGGCAGACTACCCTGCCATAATATTATATTGGGTACATTTTCAGAGAGAGAATCTCCACGAAATCTGTTCAAATCGACCAAGAAATCAGACAGGACACAAAAGGAACTATAAAAGAGGTCAGGTGAGAACACTTTACTGAAAAATCATTCCTAATTTTGCCTTCAAATTCGATACCTTTTCCCCATTCAAACCCTTGCAATTTCACTGTTATCCAAAGGTCACCTTGATGCTCAAATTACGTGACGCGCGCCGCTGTTTGCGTTATAACCGTCAACACAAATTGTGGAGCTTATGATTATATAGCCAACATTTCACACACCTGAATAGAAATGCGCCTTCTGCAAGTGTTTTTCAAGCTAAAAGCCCACCAAACCTTGGATTTAAAAGGTGAAATGTTGGGCTTCCTTTCGGAATACTTCGTTCGAGGGAAATTAATAAACGCATCGCTTTAATTGAAATTATTTTGTAACTGGTCGGATACTGGGCAACATACTGTACCGATTCAAAGACCTCAAGACACGACTGTGGCCGCGATGGATAACGCTGTTCAGCTCGAAGAGCACTAGATGTTATGCGATGCTTTTGTTATTTCAGGTTTTACTGTGTCCTTGACAAGTTACGGCTTTTTACAGTTCATCCTTTTGTGTGCACTTACCAAAAACTTTCATTGGCTTGCCTCGTACCGGCTGATATATCCACGGTGATGCCTTCATTTAGTTGGACGTCGGAGCCACAAACTTGCCTTTTGTTTACTACGCTAACGCTGTTTTCCACTGATCAACGAAAAACACATCTTCGCGAAGGGAAAGAAAGAACAATTATTCACACAATCGAGCGAAAGAAAAGACTATTCAAAGACGGGCGCCAAAAGAGAATGAATAGAGGTTCTTTGTTTAGTAAAAGCACGAGGATAGTCACGTGAAAATTCGCTCGCTATCATTGGCTGTTGCTGTGTAAAGTCCGCTGGATTACCTGATTGCAGTCTTCAAAGAATCTTGTGCCTTACCGTGGAACTTGTAATTCGCTTTCCTCCGGCAAATATCTAACTTCATTTGCCTCTTTTCCACTGAATTGTTCAGACATTGGGGATATGAATCCAATTTCTGCATGGCGGAGATTTCGCCAAAAACACGCTTCGTGAAGACTAGTGAAGACTTGTCTTAAGTGGAGGATAAAAACATGTTTCAGATGACCCATTTGTCCTCGAATATCATTTGATTTGTGTTCATGGTGAGAAAACTCCATCGCTTATAAACGCCTGATTTTACATTTATTTCATTTCAAAGGACTTTATAAATTTAACGTTTTAAGTTTCATGAGTTTTTTGACAAGTCACTGAGTAAATTGTGTGACTTTAGGCCGCTTTAGGATTATGTGATTTTAGGGTTGTATTTTATTGTAAGCTTAAGCTTATATATATATTTGTCTTTTGTAAATGACTGTAACCATAACATCATCGTATTTTACAAATAGGCAGGTATTACCAGATCAGTTTCAATAATAAAGTACTTTGTTAAATGCAGGGCTCCTTGTGGCAATTCGTCATGTATTGAGGCACTCACTTGTAGCTGTTGTTAAAAAGTTTGAGAGAAACACCAAAAAGGCGATTTTCTATGACAATATTTCCGCTCCCAAGGCAACAATTGAGCACCTTGTAGCAGTCAAGTCTGACAACAGGCAACTGCATTGCATTCATGTAGAGCAAATACTTTACAAAAGCTTTTTAATTGATACTGGTGATGCTTCTACAGTATATACCTAGGTGTTGCACCCAACTCATTGGAAACATTTTAATGGTATTACTCTCCCTGTTGAATAGCATATTTCTGTATACATGAGTTATTAACATACATTTTTGGTATGTTGTACACCCAGAAACACCAAAGTACACTTTTGATATGTTATGTTATATACAATTTTTGTATGTTACATAAATTATTAAAATACATTTGAGGTATGTTGTACACTTAGAAATACCAAGTACACTATTCATATGTTTTTTCTACAGTTAAGGTACTCACTAAAAGCTATGTATTTGGTATGTTAAAAAAGAGACAGTTAAATTACACTTTTGATATGTTTTTGTTACTCTCCTGGTATGCCTCAAAAATACACTTTTGATATGTAATACTAAAAACATACCTCATAATGACAGGTATATCAAAAACATATCAATAGCAACTCTAAAGCATATCAAAAAATCCGTGTGGGCTTGTTTGTTTGCTTTTTTGTTGGCCTTTTTGAAGTGAAAGAAACTTAAAGTGCCAGGCCTTTAAAACTGCCCTTTTTTGACCAGTACTCCCAGATCTGTAATAATACACTAGAACCCCGATAACTCGAACTCGGATAACTTGAACTCCACCACTAACTCAAACTGAGTCTCAATTCCCTTGGATTTGACCCAACTTTTCAGTCATTTTGACTGGGTTAACTTGAACTTGGATAACTCGAAAACCCCACTAACTTGAACCACATTTTGTTTCTCTTGATCAAAATTTACCCCAATAAGTCAAATTTCTGGTGTTTATAACTCGCTGGCCACGGATGCCCATGATTGAGCTGATATCCCATTAGCTTTTCTTATCATGTGATTGAATTCTAACAATAGAACAAAGACTGGAGCAATTTGATTTTAATTAGTGCAATGAACAGATCATGTATTTGACAGTTGTTACAAAATTTATTAGTTTCTCATGAAATAAGTTTAATTTGCACTGTATTGTATACTGGAGTGCTGAAAATCAATAAACTATTAATTATTAACCTGGAAAATTGAATATATTAATCGACCCTGATAACTTGAAATCCCGCTAACTTGAACAGTTTTTTGTTTCCCTTCAGAGTTCGAGTTACCAGGGTTCTACTGTTGTTCTATTTTTGTCAATTTAATTATCTTAAACCCATAAAAATAAATATTTCCCATTTGAAAAAAAACAACAACAACCCTGTTGTAGACATATGCCCCAAACCCATGGGTTAAGAAAGGCAACATTTGTGACTGTCACATGGGTTAATGACTGAACTGGTTCAGTGGCAACTTACAACAGCTGATTGTGGTGAATTATTGTTTGCAGACTCTATGATTGAAGGCTCAAGGACAAGAAAAATGCTGCAGAGGGAAAAAAGCATTGAAGATGAAATTCAACATGTAAGTTTCTATAAACCATTCATGCACTACTTCGATCCAAAGGGGAAATCTTATAGTATTTACATTCAAGGTCACATCCTTCTCTCTCATTTCCAAACACTCAATTTCTGTCAGTAACAACAATGAAGTCAACATGTGCACTTCCATATACAGTGACGACAGTCAGTGATAGTTTTTAAGCTTTTGCAGCTTGTTTAAGGTATTTTATTAATTTGCAAATACTTAGAAGCATCTTATCCTTATCATAATAGTTCATAATGGCCTGTAACTATTATACACATATTAACCAATTTGCAACTTACAGTAAAGGTTTCTATAATTTTTATAGTTTGAAAATTGTACTTGGAACACAGAATTCACCTAAGAAGCTTATAAACATACAGAATTTGAGTGCTGCACCTAAACTTACAATATTATTTAATAACATTATTTTCTTTCCCAGCTTTCAGCTCTCATTTTAGCTCTTAAAACCATTTTCAATTGCTTCTTAGAATGTTCGTTAGAATTACATTCATTGGAATTTTTTAATCTGATAAAAAAATGGGAGGGCTTTTCTGACTACCATGTGGATGGGAGTGCTTTGGAATTTCATTGCAATTCTCAGATAAGGAAGAAGCATGCAACTCAACAAAGATTTGACTTCAGGAGTAAATTAATGCTGGGCCTCCTTGTCGTAAGGTGTCATAAGGCAAAGAAGAGAGGATGAAATTCAAAACATACCTTAAAACTAATAAAAGTTTCCTTCTGCTGATCTGTAGATCAATAGGTACACTGATCAGTTTGGAAAGGAAGGTGCAGGAGCTCCAAGAAAAACAGGCTCTGGTATGAAAGCTTTTTCCCTCTGTACATTGATATCAGTTATATGGGTTATCTAAGAAGGATAGTGTGGGGTGGAATAGATTTAGGTGAGGATCAGAGTAACGAGGCTTTTTATAGATGGTGATGAAGGTGGTTGCCCCAGTAAAAAAATTTCGTGATCACAGCGTGATCACAGATCATGCCCGTGATCACACCCGTGATCACTCTCTTTAGCGTGATCGCGCTCTCAAGCTGGCGTGATGAGCCCGTGATAGGAGTGATCACAGCCGTGATCACTCCTTGCTGCGTGATCACGCCCTTAGCTGGCGTGATGAGCCTATGATAGGAGTGATCACGCCCGTGATCATTCTGTTCCTAAAGTTGCAACCGTGATCACCCTGACTGGAAAGCTACGTTCAGTTTTCTATGAGCTGAACAAAAAGACGTAATATTACGTCTTTTTGTTCAGCTCATAGAAAACTGAACGTAGCTTTCCAGTCAGGGTGATCACGGTTGCAACTTTAGGAACAGAATGATCACGGTTTATCGACTTTGTGAAGGCAAAATGATGGATATTTAGGTATTGTTTTATCAAAAACTTGGTATTATCAACTTTAGTTGATACTTGCGCAATATAAATAAATGAGATGAAAAGAATTTCAGTCGTGCACTGTTTTAAGATTTGGATAAAAAATGTAACTGCGTCGATTTGCCAAGTTTTTCATAAATCCAAGTTGTAAACTATAATTTAGGTTCTTAAAAAATCGCAATGGATTAAGTTCTGTTCTCTCAGAAAACGTTATTAGCTTGAAAAACAATTTTTTTTCGTAGTTGTTTTGAACAGTTTCTGCAACATCCTAGTATCCCTTTAAAAATAATCACGATTGTTTAACGTAGTGATTGTAGTTATTATGAACAACTAACAAATAATAGCATAAAATGATTTCTTTCTGAATATAGAGAAACGTTCTTTCAGTTCGGAAGAAAATAGCCTGAAGGATAATAATGGAAGGTTGAAATGTCAGCGCTGGATTGGTTTGACAACTTTGTTTTCTGATACAATTCAAGTGAAACCGTCCCGTAATTTATCACATATCAACTTAAACAAAATTAAATGTTTCGGAAACAGTGTTTAGTTCCTGCACTTAATTACAAAAAGACAACAACAACTGAACAGGAAGAGATAAACTACAAAACATTCTTGAATTTTATTTCAAGCTCTTACCTGAGCGTACACTGAAGCGGAGTTCACTTATCACGAAATGGTACTTCTACTTCTACTTCATTAACTGATAAAGCATACAACGCATCACCTCAACGTATTAAACTTTGTAACAACCAGTCCCTTGAACAATAACTAGAGCTACTCGACTGAGATTCAAGTGTGTTATGTTTAAAAAATTGCGTGCTTTCGGTTTTCTTCAAGCAGCATATCGGCGGCCGATTATAGTCAGTGTTGAGTGATTTGAACAAAAGTCTAAATTTACACCCGCCGACAATGCGTAACGCGTAAACATTTGTAACTTCGCCAGAGACACATTTAGTGTTCATACTGCTAAGATACCTTTTATGAATTACAAATGACTGAATACAAAAGCACCCTATTAATAGGTGAAATCCAAAAGAAACAGGCTACGTACAAAATCCTGACAACCGAAGCACATGTATCTTAAAATCGATGCTGACAGAACAATAGTGCGTGACGCATAACGTTACAACTTACCATACAATCTGCATTTCAAATGATCAGTTATGCTCAGTTATGTTCGGAAAACGAGAAATGATCCATGCATCAGTTAAAATGTCAATAAAAACACACTTTCGTCGGATTTGTTCAACAGATATTATAACAGGGCCCCCAAAGCTTGGTTTAACGTAAACGTGATGATTTACAAGCCGCTTATGGTGATATCTTTGCAACAGAGCTCTTATTTTATCTCGGTCATCATCACTGACAGACAGGGAACGCATACTTGCGTCACAGTCACGCTTGTTAAATCTGACATTGTCAAAAGTTTCCTCCAGTTTATCGCAAACGCAAATTGCTTTACTATTCAGCTTCAAAAAGAGCTTGATTCTTCCATAACGAACAGCAAAATTTTCAGTATATTCGATCACAGTTGAGTTAGTCTTCCATGTTTTAGCGAGAGAGGAATAAAATTTTTGACCCTCATCACTCTCAAATCGACGATAAGCCTCAACTTCATAATCTTTCGGCCATCTGTTAGTAATTACATGTACCTTTACCAAGGTCAAAATGTTGCTGTCGACGTTACTGTTTTTTATTTTCCCGCAGAGGTATTCCCCTTCTATCCTGGAATGCTTGTATCGTTACAAACGAGTTGCGGCTACGCGATGCTTCACTGATTTCATTGTTCAAGAAAACAAAAGGTTTCTTTTGTTTTTCGATGAACGCAAGATCTCAAAAAGCGCCGCCGAGTTTTTTCCATCCGTTTTTACTCGAATACGAAGCGCAAACCAGCGGAAAAAAGTGCAGGACTGTAGTTTTCTATTAAATTAGAGACCACATGGTAAAATTCAGCTCATTTGGACGAAAAAAAAAAAACCCGACAAAATTCGACATAGAATGGTTATGCCCCGACCCCTTCAATTGCTTTTGGAATAGCCAGTAAGACTTCTTATCAAACGCTTGCTATCTTTGGGAACTTTAGCGTTGGCCAAAACTTCCTTAGTAAAGTTAGATAGACCAAAACAAAGTCCAATGGCGCAACCGATTTGTTCCATCGCGTGATGCGTTCCATGCACAAGGGGTTTGATGAAGGCATTCATACCTTCAAAGGCAAAACAGCTATATGCCCATATCGGTCCTCTTCTCGAGACATACCCTTGCATCAGGAACCCGGCCAGACCGGGGTAGACCGGGGTCAAAGCTCGGCCTGAAAGCCGGGGTCAGCCCGGCTTGTGGCCGGGCTTTGGCCGGGCTGGCCAGGGGATAAAAAAACCGGGGAAGCCCCGGCCACAGGGCCAGCCCGGCCTGGCCTGGCCGCGCTTGGCCGGGGCCAAATTTGGGAAAGAAAAAGCTGGCTTGTGGCCGGGCTTTGGCCGGGCTGGCCAGGGGATAAAAAAACCGGGGAAGCCCCGGCCACAGGGCCAGCCCGGCCTGGCCTGGCCGCGGTTGGCCGGGGCCAAATTTGGGAAAGAAAAAGCAAAGCGGGGTAGGGCTTTGGCCGGGTTGGCCAGGGGATAAAAAAAACCTGGGAAAACCACGGCCACAGGGCCAGCCCGGCATGGCCTGACCACAGCTGGCCGGTGAGTTTAGCAGCAGAGGTTTAGGGTTTACCAGTGGCGACATGGAATATGTTCCACCCTGCCAGGCCACAAAAACGTACACAAGCATTAATATGAGTATTAGAGCAATGCTGATTCAACAGTCAGTTTAAGCATACCAAACTAATTTATAATGTATTGGTCATTAAATGTCTTTCAGAAAGGGGTGCTGTCATGCCCATTCTTGTTATATGTTGAGATTGTGAAGAATTATAACTTAGCTCAGCCTGTTAAACATGAAGAGGTTAAGACTTCAAATGATTTGCTGCAAGGAAAATGAACAAATATCATGGTGATTTTTCCCAGACACAATGATAAAAGTTGAAAAAGAACTTTTTAAAGTTGCAATCCATTTTCTTCTTGACATCCATGGCCATACACAACTGCAAATAGTTTAAATGCACATAACAAGTACTACATAAGAAGGCTGCAAGAAATTAAAGGTTCTATTGTTACAATTAAATCTTTGGGTTTATCCAAATTTTGTGACAGTGCCCCTTTAACAATGTGTCTATCACAAGTTTTTTTTAATACACAATGTATAAGACAAATGACTTTCTTTGAAAATGTTATCAGAGAATAAGATGAGAAATAAAACTGCATAGTCTGATCTCATAAAATAATTATAATTTTTGTTTTGGTTTCCCTTAAAAAATAACTTTGAGAATTCATAGGAATTCCCAAAAATTTTCTAAGAATTCCTAACATTTCCAAAGCATCTAAGATATTTATGGCCATAATGCTTAAAGTTAAAATGTTGTCTTTGAGTGATGAAAGCAAAGGATGAGATTTGAGGCTGTCCAACAATTATTTTTATTTACAATAAGCAAATTACACTTCACTCAAATTAATCATGACTTCAAATCATTGAAATATACGCAGGAACGGAATTTGTTTTTTCTAAATTTTTACGTACACAATATCAGGTAATGTCAAGCGTAGTTGTCTGAATCACAGATTTCTAATAAAATAAATTTCTAACAATATAAGCTTAAAGCAAAGTAAGTAAAAATTAAGGTTTAGAAACTTGTGTATTCAAGCAAAAGCCGATCTAGATATTTATACATTTGAATTTTAAAATTTACATGAACTGGGGCAAAAATGAGAAGAAAAATGGTAAACAGCGGACTTAGCTTATTGATTCAATTTTTTGTGCTGTTAACACAGAGCTTTCTTTGCTGCTCGCGGATGAGTTTGTCAACAATGTACCACCCCAGCTTGCTCCATGATGTCTAAAATAAAAACACGATTTCGTCAGTGACCATTTATTACATTTAGAGGTTCTTGACTGGTTTAGTCACTAGATCTAGAGTACTCGAGTACTCAGAAAAATCTAAGATCGGCTGCTGAAATTAACTTGATCTGTACTTTTAAAATAACCTTGCGTTCAAAATATTCGGTACCGATTCAAAGACCTCAAGACACGACTGTCGCCGTGATGGATTGCATACACTGTTCTCGAGGAGCACAGTTTCAGTTATGCGATGGTTTTGTTCTTTCAGGTCTAATACTGTGTCGTTGACAAGTTACAGCCTTTTATAATTTAAGAATTTGTTTGCACTTACCCAAATCTCTCAATGACTTGCCTGCCTTTCATTCTATCGTACCGGCTGATACATTCACAGTGATGCCTTCATTTAGTTGCACGTCGGCGCCACAAACTTGCTTTCTGTTTACCACGCTAACGCTGTTTTAATTCTCCCACTGAACCACTAAAAAAACATCTTCGAGATGGGAAATATAACAGTTATTCGCACAATCGACCAACAGAAAAGACAATTCAAAGATGGGCGCCAAAAGTTCTTTCGACGAAAGTCACGTGAAGATTTCCACGCTGTCATTGGCTGTTGCTGAGTAACTTCCGCTGGATTGCCTGATTGTGGTCTTCAGAGAAACTTAGCTCGCAAAACATGTTCGATCTCCTCTGATGTTAATCCTTATTTCACTTGGACCTTTTCGAATTGTTCATCGGGGATATGAAGCCATTTTCTGGCGGAGATTTTGACGAAAACACACTTTATGGAAAGAGTCATCTTCAGCTGAGGATAAAACATGTTTTAGTCGTCGAACATTGTCGAATATCACTAATGATTCTGTTCATGGTGTAGGTGAGAAAAATTATCTCTCGCTTAACTCTTGTTTTTACGTTCTTTTCATTTCAAGGGTCTTTCTAAATTTAGCGTCTTAAGTTTCATTAGCTTTTGGGATAAGTCACTGAGTAAATGTTTGACTTTACGATTGTGTGATTTTAGGATTGTGTTTTGTTTTAAGTTATATTAATTTGTCTTTTTGCCTTGACATTAAGTTAACCTTGTGTTTAATTAAGTAGCACTTTTTGTTTAGGCTTAATTATAAATTTGTTTCCTTGGAAGAAATAAAATCTTGATCTTAAAGATTCACAAAACGTTGCAGCCTTTCTTTTAACTAAAGTGGTGGAGCTTTGATATTAACTTCAATTTATACTCTCAAATTTTTATAGTCTCTCTCTTAGTTTATGATTGATTCCGAGACATTCGATTCTCAGTAATATTCTGTTTGGGAGCAGTAATATGTTCAAGTGTGATATAATTTAAGTTGCTATAATTGCTTTTGTAGATTTTTTGTTACATTTATGTGAAAACCAACAATATGTCTATCATTTTTGTAAAAAAAAAAAAAGTTAGCATATGTATTTTAGCAAAGAATTCCCTTCATGGGACAGCATGGCCAAAGAT
>JAEMWC010000024.1:1422500-1462500 GCA_016490735.1 Pachyseris speciosa
GAAAAGATCATGTTCAGCTGAAACAGCTGCGGTTTCACCTTCTTTCATAGCATGATAGCACTTCAGCTGCTAACTAGGATTTTCTTGGTCCGCAAATGGCGTGTATTTTCGTTTCGCTCTACCTGCAGTTTTTCTGTAGTAATACCGAAGCTGTTTAGACGTTTTTCTCGTCTGTAGTTCTCTTGTATTGGTTTTACCACTCTCTACCTGATATTCTCCATCAGTATCAGAACTTAACGACGAATCTCCGTGGCTTGAAGAATCATTGCAATTGTAACGTTGTTCTTAAGAAGAACAGAGAAACGCATACTAGTGGACTAAACAGCTCTTTTTAATCGACTCGTCCGATAATCAGTATATAATGAAAACCGGAAAGCATGGCCTCTAAAGTTCCGTTGCCATGGAGAAGTGACGTACGTGGACCGGAAGTAAATAGACAAACAGAACAGATAACAGCGATATCGTTACATCTCCCCTTCTTTAGAAAACAAAAAAAAGCTATAAAGGTAACTGAATGTCACTGTCCTAGTTTCAAATATAGACTTTAAAAAAAAGAAAAGTTTGTCATGTCCTTTCTTAGCGGATAACCAATCAATCACTGGTAACGTGTTGGTGGTCGAACAATACGTCCTGATCGAGTTGTTGTCACCGGTGGGGAAGTCTCCTGCTTGCCTTCTGCAGTCTGAACTGGATATTCTGGATGTGGCTTGTCCGTCGTCAGCAATGGTGCTGTTTCTGACTGATCTTTACTCACTGCAGTACTTTGTGTGGAAGATGGTACCAATGGCATTTCATCAGCAGCATTTGCGGTAGCAGGAATTGGTGCTGCTTTTGGGGATAACCTCATCCCATCTTTACTGTGTGGCATAACTTCGCGTGTGTGTCTCAGGTGTCTCCGGTTCCTCCTATAGACTCTTCCATCCTCTGTTCTGACTTGATAGGACCTGATGTCGACTTTGCCTTCGACTCTAGCTTGGGTCCAATCTTTCTTCTTTCCAAAGTAGGAGCTTTGTGGCTGCAATCGCACTATGTCTCCTGGGCGCAGTTCCTCCAGTTCCTTGGCGCCTTGGTTGTAGTACAACGTCTGTTTAGCCTTTTGTAGCTTCAGCTTCTGATCAACCTCCTCTGGTAGCTTCGGCTTAAGCAGCTGGTTCGAGGTTGGAAGAAGGGTCTTTGTTCTTCTACCAAATAATCGCTGAACAGGTGACGAGTTGAGTGTTTCTGTAGGGGTATTTCTCCAGTCCAGTAGGGCAAGATATGGGTCTTGTTCTGACTTGATGGCTTTCTCTAACAGATGTTTTGCTGTCTTCACCGCATTCTCGACTTTGCCATTCGACTGCGCATATGTTGGAGAGCTTGTTACATGTTCAAAGCCATAGGTGTCCGCGAACTTTTGGAACTTTGCAGAAGAAAAGGGTTGTCCGTTGTCAGATACTAGCTGGTCGGGAATCCCATGACGTGCTAGATGGGCTTTCAACTTCTTCACAACTTCTTCTGCTGTCTTGCTTGTCATTTTGTCGACTTCAAAGAAGCTCGAATAGTAGTCAACAGTCACCATGAACTCTGTACCATTTAGATCAAAAAGATCAACAGCAATTTTCTCCCATGGTCTACTGGGCAGTTCGTGACAAATCATTGGCTCTTTCCCTTGTTCTACTGGCTGGCTGTTGCAAACGGCACACCTTGCTACATAATCTTCGACATCTTTGCTCATGCCTGGCCAGTAAACTACTTCTCTTGCTCTTCGTAGGCAGCCTTGGATGCCGATGTGGCTCCGGTGGATCTTAGCCAATATGTCATCTTTCACACTCACGGGGATAACTAGTCTTTCACCTTTGAAGACAAGTCCGTTCTGCAATGACAGCTCTTCCCGAAAGGGAAAATAATCTCTGATGTTTGCTGATACCTCTGCCTTACTAGCTGGCCAACCTTGTCTGATTGTTGTCTTCAGCTCTCTCAGGGTAGCATCAGATTCTGTTGCTTGCTGGATGGCAATCTGCGTTACTTCCGATACTGGCAAGTATTGTATCATATTGATACACTCTAGCTCTCTTTCTGTATCTCCTCTCATCTCCTCTATGTACACGACATGTTCTGCTACATCTTCTCTTGTGCTCTTGCATACTCCATATGCTCTGCTCAGTGTATCTGCCAAATACATTTCAGTCCCTTTCTTGTAGGACACTTGGAGGTCAAACTTCTGCAATCTCAGCAACATTCGCTGGAGACGTTTCGGGGCACTGAGTAGGCTTTTCCGGAAGATGCTCTCTAAGGGTTTATGGTCAGTTTGGATCTTGACTGGTCGACCATACACACACTGCTCAAAGCGTTCTACTCCGAACAGAATTGCAAGCATCTCTTTCTCAATCTGGGCATAGTTCACCTCGGTTTCAGTCATGGAACGAGATGCATAGGCCACAGGTTGGCCTCCTTGCATAAGACATGCACCAAGTCCTCTTTCAGATGCATCACACTGCAGTTCTACGTCTTCTTTGGGGTCAAAGAACTTGAGGACGGGGGCAGCTGAGAGTATCTCCTTAACTCGCTTGAGGCTGCGTCCTTGTACTTGCTCATCCCAATAGAACTGGTTCCCTTCTTTCAAAAGGTCTCTCATTGGGGCGGTAACTTCAGACAGATTAGGAGCAAACTTCTGGAGGTAGTTTACCATGCCGAGAAGTCTCTTGAGATCTTGCTTGCTGGTTGGGGTTGGCATTTCTTTGATACCTTGTACTTTGTCTGGGTCAGGCTTGAGACCATCTTGACATATCACATGTCCCATAAACTTCACTTCTTTGCAGCGAAGCTTAAGCTTCTCTTTGTTCAGCTTAATGCCAGTTGTGCGGCAGCGTTCAAACAATGCTCTCAGCTTTGCGTCATGGTCAGACAGTGCTTCAGCTTGGGTCTCTCCGACACCGAAAACAAGGATATCATCAAATATTGGCTTAACTCCATCAAGACCTTCGAGGGCGTATTCCAGTCTCCTCTGAAACTCTTCCGGGGCGGGCGATATCCCGAAGGGCAACCGAGTCCAGCGGAACCTTCCCCAGGGGGTACCAAACGTGGTTAGGAGACTGCTTTCGTCATCTAGCTGCACGTGCCAAAACCCGTTTTTTGCGTCAACTACGCTGAAGACTTTAGCATTTGTAAGTAGCGGTAGCAGATCATCAATCACTGGCAGGGGGTAATGGTTTCTTCTGAGTGCTTCATTGAGAGGTTTTGGGTCGATACATAGCCTTATCTTCCCATTACTCTTCTTAATAACCACCATTGAGGAAATCCAGTCTGTTGGAACATCTACTGGTTGCAGGATGCCTGTCTTGACTAAGCGTTCTAGTTCCTGTTTTAAAGGCTCTTTCACTGCGAAAGGGACTTTCCTCACTGGGAGTGCCACAGGAGATACAGACTTATCAATCTCTAGGTGAAGCTTTCCTTTGAGCTTTCCTTCTCCTGAGAAGACATCTCCGAATTCGCTCACTAGATCCGGCTGTGTAGGTGTCTCATTCGAGAGAGACATGATGTTATCCGTATTGATCACGATGAGACCAAACTGCTGCACTGATTCAGCACCAAGGAGTGCTGTGTGGCCTGCTGGGACGACGGTGTATTCCGTTAGGAAACACTGTTCATTCTTGGGGTTCAGGGTCTCAACCTTAGTACATCCCAAAGGTTTCAGCTCTGATTTGTTAAACATGACCAGCGTAGTTTGAGTAGGCTGAAGGAGTTCCATCCGGGGATCATTAAATATCTGCTGATAAATATCTGCTGGGAGGATATTGACTGTTGCTCCACAATCTAACTGGAATTCCACTATTTCATCCTTCAAGCGCATGTTAGCATAGATCTTCTTAGGACTGTTTTTTGCATGAAGTGCGCTCACTGATTCTACACTGAATAAATAATCATCAGAATCTTCGTCATTAAACTCATGAACCTCTTGTTCTACATTGTGAACTGACTTCTTAGTTTGCCGTTTGCTAGCTTTCTGACTTCTGCAAGCCACTGAGAAGTGGTTCATTCCACCACAATTATCGCATTTGTGCTGCCATGCTGGACAGAGTTCCTTTTTGAGAGGATGGGTTCTGTGACAGAACTTGCATCTAACTGGTTCCGGTAATTTGTTATGCATGGGGTGTTGAACTTTACTGGGATTTCGCCCTTTGTTATTTCGCACGCCTGTCTTCCATTTTGGGTGGCCTGTGGCAATGGCGCTAACCTCCTCTGCATGACACATCTCCTTGAGTTGTTTGGATGTGGTTTCACTCGCACGGCAAATATCAATGCACTTGTTCAGGGTTAGTTTGTTCTCAGCTAAAAGCTTTTTCCGAGTGCCGTTATCTCTAATTCCTACCACAACTCTGTCTCTAATCATTCGATCTTGCATGGCGCCAAAGTTGCACGTTTTAGCTAACGAACGTAAAGCTGTTAGAAAAGCATCAAATGACTCACCGACCTCCTGCACTCTCTGGTTAAACAAATAGGCTTCGTATATTTCATTCGTCTCACCGATGAAATAAGCGTCTAGAAGCTCTATCACTTTATCAATGTCGGTTTTCTCCTCTTCATTTCCAAAGGGCAAACCGTCGTAAATCTCCAGGATATCTGGGCCAATACATGTCAACAATGTGGCTGTTCGAAGATCACTGCTTTGCGTACGGAGCCGCGAGGCGATCTCGTAGTTTGTCCAAAGCCGCTTGAATTTCTTCCAATTCACAGCTAAGTTCCCCTTGAAGTCTAGTTTCGACGGTAAAGGAATAGTAGACTGGATGAACTGAGGAGTTGCTGTCTGTGTGCCTGTTGGCGCTTGACCAGTCGAGCTTGTTTCGGGCATTAGGAACTAGATTCACTTGGTTTCGCTTGAAAATTCACTCAACTATTTCAGCGACGATTCAGTAGGAAGAATCCCAAATCACTGACACCATGTAACGTTCTTAAGAAGAACAGAGAAACGCATACTAGTGGACTAAACAGCTCTTTTTAATCGACTCGTCCGATAATCAGTATATAATGAAAACCGGAAAGCATGGCCTCTAAAGTTCCGTTGCCATGGAGAAGTGACGTACGTGGACCGGAAGTAAATAGACAAACAGAACAGATAACAGCGATATCGTTACAGCAATCACCCATTTTGGCTTTTCTTGTTGAGGAAATTTTCTTGGGATATCAAATTCTTTGAACGGACAACATCCAATGATACACCTATTTCGATTTACTTGTTTGACACGGGGTGATCGGTTAATCTGATTAATGTACGTGTATGTCATCGGTGAAGTACCGATGCACGAAAAGAAAATTACTGAAGTCACGGAATGGAAATGCCACGCTTTCGCTGCCAATTCACTGAACAAGCTGTGAGCTCTTTTCTCCAGAAATCAAAATCAGAAAATCGTTCCTCCTAGAGCTTTAAGATTAATGGTTTCAGCAGGCATCCACTGTCCTTTATATACCCGTGACAATTATATCAGATCCTGCCCCTTCTGACTCTGGTGTTAAATGTCATTCATTTGATATCCCCTGGGTCACATCACGAATATCCGAAAGGTCATTCTAACTCTGCCAAGGCGCGAGATTTGAACAAGCTCTTGTACGTTTCTCACATTCGCATAATCTGTTACTTTGGCTTTACAAAATGGCGATGTACTATGCCGTAGAGTTTCCTTCGGAAGATGCAAAGTCAAAGGGGCCGTACGTTGTTCCCGAAAACAAAGTTAAGGTGGAAAAAGGTCAAACACAAGTCCTTTGGACTGTCGTTAATGAGAATGGTGACCTGATGGAGGAATATTTTGAGGCCACGAACCTCAAGAAAGGTTCTAAGAGGGACTGTGGAGAATTCATCGACCGCCTCAAAGAATCAAGGGAAAATGTGGACAAGGAGGGGCGATGTCGCAAAAAGCCCTCAAAACTGAACGATTACGAGAATCCGGAGAACCTGAATTCTGCGAGCAATGCTCCACCCTTGAAAAAGCCAAGAAAGACTCTCATCGATGAAGCTTGGAATGATTTTCGTACCAATTCAGTAGACGAGTTAGATGAGGATGATATTGAAGAGTTAGATGGAAACGAGGTTCTAGTACGCTGGCAGGAAAAAGTGGCCAAGAAACGAACCAACGGTTTTTCCCGCCAGAACAAGAACAAAGAGAGGTCACAGAGTAGATCAGGTTCGAAGCCTAAGAAAGCTAATAGGCCATTGAGAGCGTCTGAAAGCAAGGTTAAGAATTCAGTCAAGAAAGCAAGAGACGAAACTGTCTACTCCCAGTCTTCTGAGATCAGTAAAAGCTTGGCTCTGGAGATGAGAGTGGTTCGTCACGGGCTCAACGGAAGTGAACCTGTGGAGTTCAAAATTTCCTTTTCCCGCCATTCAACGTTTGGGATGCTCCGTAAGCAACTGTCCCAAATGACCGGAATATTGCCAGCCGATCAGCTAATAATTATCAAGGGAGAGGAGTGGGTCATGGAGGACCGTGAGGTAATTACTGAAGTTTGGTCACCTGAAGACTTAGTAGCAGTATCCGACAAAGGAACCAAATTGGACGGTAAGGACTGGCGTAAACTAGGCTGGAATTAGAAAATGTTAATATGTAGTTTTTTATAATTATATGAGTGATCATTGCAGTGTTTGTATCACGGTTGGGCGCAAATCAATCTTGCGGTATGACCGAAAAACTGTCAGTTGGAAAGTATTATGGGCAAAACTTAAAAAATCACTTAGCAGATTCATTCACAAGAGGAATTTAGAAGCACTATACACCTCTTTATCTGTCACGCAGTCACCATACAAAACAAGCGCTCATTGTTACTACAGCAGCATCAATGCTCTCTTCTGACAGTTCCAGTCAAACTAAAACTAAGTGCATTACACTCTGTCACACACCCACCCTCACATACAACAGTTAAGTTAAGTTACACAGTGATTTTCAATTATAGCGGTTTCTGACAGCTGTATTGTACTGTAGATTGCATACAGTCTTTAAGCATTTGAGTGTTGGTTTGTTTTTCTTTTTTCAGAGCTGAGTGATGTGGAAAACAACAAAGAAACAAATTGTGGGAGAGAAACTCCATTCAATCAGGAGAAAATTGGAGACATACAAGGTGAGAATTACCCAGAGCAATATTGACTGAAACAAAAAGTCTGAAAAATGATCAACAAAAGGTATGATCAATACATCATGGTATTTTGATAAGTGTTAGGGCTTTGTGTGCCTTTGTTAAGCATGGAGGTTATCTAGAAATAAGCTCAATTCAGATTATCCAATACGATCGATAAGAGCGTTAACTTGTACAAAGCCGGGGACGCTTAGCTACATTTGGAAGCATGAGACGCAGGCATGTGGTTTATTCCTTTTGCCAGCTTGAAAATAATTCTTGATAATTTTTTTTAAGAAATCAGAACTAAGCAAATGATCAATTTCCATCTAATGAAACTTTGTTCAATATTTATAGAAGGGAGTGATGATTACATAAAAGAAATGGACATGGTCGATGATAAAGTATTTAACTGGACACAAGCTGCCGAAGAGACAAGCGAGAAATGTAAGAGTAGTCAATGAATTGTTTTAATTAAGAGTATGGGGGTCCAACAGTTGACTCATATTTGGGACACATGTTACTTTGGAAAGGGACCGATACGACGCAGCCATTAATTCGTAAAGTTCCGATAGTAACTACCCCCCGAAACTAACTCGTCAAAACTTTGTGGCTTCTACCCCCCCCCCCCCCCGAAAGTAGTGAGTCCTCCAAAAAGCTTTTAATTACGTTATACACATAACAAATGCCTTTATTGTTTCCCACATCCATAGTTAAAGTTTTAATGTACAATACTAAAATATCTTCGTACAGTGACAAATTGATCACGTAAACTGCACTTTACAAGAAGGGAAACGAAAGTAGCCATTATGTTGTTTATTTTTCATTTCGGAAAAAAGAGCTAGCGCTAGGCTAGTTCCCCGAAAGTAACGAGCCCCAAAGGCTGCTAATTTTCAAAGTAACGAGGGTCGCTACTACCGGAACTTTACGGCATTAGTTGACTCAAAAGCCAGCAGTCGGTACAGTGTGTCTAGAAGACTAATGTGGAAATAAAACGAGGCAAAGTCATCTGCAGACTAGCCTTGAACTTCTCTACACTTAATTAAACCGAATTACGAGACAAAGCAAATTTGCCAGACATGCAAATAGCACGTCAGTTTTTACGATTCGAACATGTTGCAAAAAGCACACGAGGAAAAGCATTTTACTTATCAGAATGAATAAGAAATACTATTCTCTAATTATGTTTTCGCTAATTATGCGTTGACATGTTTCACCACGTTGAGCACTAATTTCAATTTTATTCACCGCTTGACGTCACTTGTAATATGAACGCGTAGCAATTTTCGGCGTGTGAGACATCACAGAAAATCGCCTTCGGGCTCCTCATTTTTGCCAGAAAGTCGCTTTGACCTTGCTGTGTTTCTTTCTGTTATTGTCTTCAAATAGCGCAAGAAAAATACATGCCAATTTTCGTCCGTAATGAGGCCCGAAAACGGCTAAGGATATAGGAGAAGCAGCATACCATTCATCGAAGAGCAAACACTCGGAGTCGTGATTCAAGCACTAAGGGCTTCTATTGTAACCAGGAGAAATGGTCAACGAAGAGAACAAGAACAAGAACAAGAATCTCTCTGCCCCAATAGCGATTTTCCCAGCGCTCGTTTTTCAGTTCGTGACATGGTTCCCGCAAAGTTATTTAAAACGTCTGCCGGTTTTAGATTGTTATCGTGACTAAATGGCAATATTGCTCGATCATTTACCGTGGCAACATAAAATTATTAACACCCGAACGTATCAAGCTGGGAAATGGTTTTGAGTCTTTTTCTCAGATAAAACAAAATTTTAGTGAAGGTTGAACATTTTAAGTTCGTTTACGCACATTCTTCGACCGATCGGGTTGCAAATCCGTATAAATGTTCTACGATACCTACCGCTTTCCAAAAGGGTGTCGGGTTTTTCTGAAATTCGCTTCTGCTTAAAGTTATGGCCTGCTTTATGGAAGGAGACGTAAACACCTTTGAGTATCAAATTTAAGGAGAGGGTAGGAAAAAACTAAGAAGCAATAAAATCGCAGACACTATTTATGAGGAAACATTTCAATAAATGTTAATCGCGTTGCGCCAATAACCAGCTTAACCGCCGACCGGTTAGCTCAGTGGTAGAGCACCGGACTAGCGTGCGGGAGGTCGGTGGTTCAAACCCCGGTCGGACCAACACTCAGGGTCTTTAAATAATTGAGGAGATAGTGCTGCCTTTGTAATAACATCTGCAAATGGTTAGACTTTGTAGTCTTCTCGGATAAGGACGATAAACTGTAGGCCCCGTCTCACAACTCTTCATAATTGATTCTGTGGGACATAAAAGAACCCACACACTGTTCGAAAAGAGTAGGGGACGTAGTTCCCGGTGTGATGGTCTATCTCTCATCTGATGATTAAATGCTCGGAGATATTAGCTGCACAAGCTACTCTAAAATCCGAGGGTAAATAATGTGATGTGATGTGATGTGACGTGGGGAAACGAACTTAATTTAAAGGCAAGTATAGCCTTGAATTTCGCTTTTTCTCTTGATACGTATTGCGTGTTTTCTTTTTCAAAAATGTTTATTTCAATATTGGTTTCTACAAATACTAAGCTTTCAGGAAATGCATGTATTAGGTTGCCGGGGTTTTCTCTACAAGCGCTAGCGTAAACATCGGCTATTTCTAACTATGGTCAACAGGTATACTGATACCTTATTAAAAAAATTATTTAATGTGCCAAAAAACAACAGTTCCTTCGACTGAAATTATTTTAGATTAACATCCCAATACTTAGTTATGTCAAACGATACAAATAAGGATTTTACGTTGTTTAGCTTGTCTCGAAAATGTTTTGGAATAATATTATATTTTACATTACAGGGATCACACACCAGGATAAAGCCGAAGCTCACAATAACAAAATGACGCACGCTAGTAAATCCGCAGGTATGAGTAGTACGCTCTTTAATCTAATATTTTGTTAAAAGCCTGTTAGCTCCCTACCACTTGCATTTTCGAAACAAAATCACGACTTTCTTATCTTAAAACTTTTTGTCATTGCACAGTGGAGGCAAAAAAAAAAGAATAATCGAAATTGCGTCCTGACAGAGTATCGCTTAATAGCCTTTTTGAATTTTCTCTTAGCCACAAAGTGTCCAAAAAAAGTCAAGTCGACCTTTGTGTGAAAAATTCCAAACTGCTCCTTACTTTTCAACAGCTGCAAAGTGAACTTCTCATATCAACAAACAAAAAAGAAACGAATTGACGTCGACGTCGAGGAATCTAATGTTCACCCATCGTTCAGTTGATAAATTCTGAATGATCACCAATCCAATCTATTTAATCTTCGAGGACGACTATCAAAATTGTGACTCTTTTAGATTCAAGACATCCGACTGCAAACTGAAAAATGCAAATAGAACCTTTGATTTCAAAGGCCAGCTAGCAATAAAATCAGTTCTAAAGAAACTGAAACTTTCAGGAGCAATTTGCTTTGGCCTTAAAAAGATTGAAATGCCTAATGGTTATCCAAGTTAGACTTCTTTCCTGTTTTAAACGAATTTGGTGGCTGAGTGAGTAGCGCCAACACCTGTAAGTCACAACGGCAAAATAAGTACTTTTTTTCTTTGTTTACCAATCGTTTAATAATTGAGTAAATCATCGCAAAAAAGCTTAAACTTCAGCAAGTTCAGGGACCACATGGTTGTGGAATCCACAACATTATTTGCACTAAGGATGTTGTTTGACGCTTGACTGTTCAGAAAACAAGACCACGGTTACCGAGCTAAAATTTGTGTGGTCGATATTCTTCTATCCAGAAATTATTTTGAGCCCTCCATAGTTTAATAAACTGACTTTCATTGGGAATTAGAGTTGTTAAGTAGTATTGTTCTGCAATTTTTTTAGTAGAATTCGGTGCACAGGGCTTTAAATGATTTCCTTTTTCTAATTTTCCAGGTATTGAACTGGAAGAGAGAGTGAAAAACCTCCAGTGTCAGATGTCACTTATGGCCGACGACATAAAGAATATGGCCGCACTTCTAAGGAATTTTGCGAGCTGTAAAGTATGTATCAAAAAGCTTTACAAGGCAACTCCAGAACCAGAAAAACTGTCCCCTGTCCTTACACCATTTGTACAAGCAGCGCCAGACACAGCCGGAAAACGTCTCTTTACGCCACCTGCACCAACTGTGACACCTGACGAGCGCTCAAGGAAACTCCCAGACCACACCAAAGATACAAGCACCACACCAACGCCGCTAAAGCAATGGAATGCTTCACATGAAAATTCGAATGGATCACCTGCAAGTGTTGTTTTAATCGGGTCGCCCAGCCGAGTTGTTTATGTCAAGAAAGAGAAATTGGAGCTGATCAAAACAAACTTGCCAAAACGATTTGCTCTTAAATTGTTTGAATTGGTGTTTGGGAGAGAAGAAGCAAAGGACGGAAGTGTCGAGGGAAAGGGGGAAAAGTTGTCCCGACTGGATCCCAACCGACTAGCAGCTGTTCATGAGGAAACCGAAAGAAGATTTGCCGGAGACAAAAGCTATGTGTGGCCTGAAATCAAGAAGGCAATCGACGAAAAGTGCAGAATGGTCCGCAATAACAGGTGTTTCGTTTGGGCAGGAGTGAATGTAAATGGGAAGACTGAGTAGGACATCGCATTTCGAGCAGAAAATTAACTAAGTGTTTATGAAAGCAGCATTCAGATAAGGAACTAATTACAAGAGACTCAATCTGTTTAAGACGTTTATTTATTTGATTCACCTTTTCTTGCTAGCTCTTTTTACTTACGTTGTTAAGTTTTGATACAAAACTGGAAAGCGTTATGTCTCCGACTGAATTTCTAATGTTAAAAAGCCTTGTTGAAAGAGCATGATTATTAGTGTTAGTATTATCTACGACTACCGTAAATTAAATTCACACCCCCGTGATCGACGCATTGTCATTATTATTCCAAGTGTAATTACGCCACCGTGATCTAGTGCGTGATCACGGGTTATCAGCTAATCAAGGTGTGATTCTCCGTGGTCACAAATTGGTTCTTCTGTGATCACAGGTCAAACGTTATTCACCGTGATTACGCTTTGTGATCACGCCCATACTTTCTACTGTGATCACGGCGTGATCTGTCAAAACTTTTTTGATCACGACTAATTTTTTCTCTGTGATCATGGCGTGATCAAAGCGTGATCACGGGTCAAATGTTTTATCACGATTACTTAAGTTTTTTCTGTGATCACGGCGTGATCATAGCGTGATCACGGGTCAAAAGTTTTTACCCGTGATCACACATTGTGATCACGCCCGTGATCACACCGTGATCACGCCTATATTTTTACTGGGGTGCACCTGAGTTATGAGTAATAGAGAACTTAGGCAAAGACGATGGCAATGGCAACAAAAACGTCATTTTGAAATTATGAAACTTCTCATTATTGCAACACTTTTACAATTTTCCAACTTGTTTAACTTGAAAAAATTATGCTTGCGAACTATCCTGAGCTAAATTAGCAACATTGAAGTTAGGAAAAAGAAAGAAGAGTTCACTGTACTGTCATACGCTCACGTTCTCCACAAAACCTAAAATTTGATCATTTCATGTTGTTTTGCAGAGGACAACACGAAATGTACCAAAATGTAAAACACATGTGCAGAGCAATTGTTTTTGCTAATTAAGCCTATTGTTTCGTGGCATCCTGGGTGCCATCACCATCATCGTTTCTTGAGCTATTTAATGATGAAGGGGGCAGGGGGTCAAAATTCCTGATTCCTTTTCTCCCAAGCTCTCGCACTTTTTTTTGTGTTTCTCTTGCCCCCAATAAATTGTTTCTCTCCCACCTTTTGCCCTTTTAGAATCCCCTCTTCCAGCTCTCCCCTTTCCTGCTTCACGTGCCAATCTCGCCCCTATTTTCCTGGGCTCCCATCCCCCTGTCCCCCTCCCCAGTGATTTGCAAATTAGCACATAAGTAGGGGTTGTTGAATGTAAAAAGGATAGAAAGTAGAAATTCAAAAAATCTCTTTCCAATCTCTGTCAAATGCCAATAATAAATTATTATTAGATTTCTGAAAGGGTCGCAGCTTGCAATGGAGTTTGGCATTATCTAGTAAATAACATTTAAGCCCAACAATAATCATGACCCAGTTTGTGCTTTAATTTTAAAAGGCACAGTGAAAGCAGGATATCCCACAACATTGTCAAAAGATATTGGGGAACTCCGTCAGGTAAACCGAAGGAATCCACCAGTTTTCAGGGAAGAGGGTGATTTGCCTGAGGTGAGAAAAATGATGGTAAATATGTTTTGTTTACCAGCCACAAGAGAAAGAAGACTTATTGATAAGTTATGGTTGTGGTCAGACATAAATTTTGGACTTGTGTGTCTTATCCATCCAAAGACTTGTCTTTTGTAGGGGCACTAGTAATGGGAGGGGACTTTGTTTCAAAATGGGTTGAGAATTAGATTTCAATGAAGGTCATGCAATTTTGTGAAGAACCTTTATGGTTCCCATGGATGCCTTTATCCACTTGGCAAGGGCAAAGAGAAACAAATTAAGTGAGGTGATGTTCTTTTAATTTGTTAAAGGAAAAAAAAGGATAAAAGTGGAGACTGATGCCTATGAAATTAAAGACAGCAGCCACTGGATTAAGGTCTACACCCAAAGAAAAGTGTAGGGCTGCTTTAAACATAAAAAAGTCATTAATAATTTGTGAAGGAAATTAATAATTAATTTCCTTCACAAATTATTAATGACTTTTTTATTTAGCTGTGTCTTTATCAGATATAAAGACACTCATTAAAAATTATTTTTAATGAGTGTCTTTATATCTGATAAAGACACAGCTAAATTTTACGTCTGATTTTCTATGTCAAAAGAACCCAAAATCTAAATTTTAGTGTAAGAATGGATTGATGCACAGTAAAGCTTTTTAAGCCGTTCAATATATTTGCAATTCGTGTTTTATCAAGTCCCAAAACACTCGGTTGCGCCTCATGTTTAAAACAAGTTTGGTAAAACACTTCTGCTCATTTATTAAACATTACATATTAAACACTTGTCTTATAAATCTGTTTATTTGTTGCAGTATAATCCCTGGGGACGAGGTCACGGTAACCCTCCAGCATTTGATACATTAGGAAGAATGGTTAAACCTGTGCGAAAAAGCAATGGAAATGACTTGGTAACCAACCATATTGCATCTCGTGCTGGTTAAAATTCATTTTTAAACTTGTCTTGCAAAGTAAAAATAAATCATACCCAAACTGATAATTTTTCATGACAACTTAAACAGGATGGAATTGGGATTGCAGCTTATCGGCCAGGGGCTGGAGCACCAAATGTTGACGAACACGGCAACTTGAAATTAAGGAAAGGACAAACATTGACAAAGGGCTCTAATGGGCGTAAGTACTTTCATTTTATGTGTTGTCTTTTTCATGTCTACGTTTTTATGCTTGTATCCTCAGCCTTCAGTTAACTGCATTTCAAATCAACAAGTGCCAGTTGTTTGGTTTACTTAAGTTTGGCTGCAAAGGAAACCCTCATATAAAACAATTTTCATTCAGTATCATCATGGAGGCAAAGAATGAGTGACTTACAAAATTTAATTCTTCTTTCCACCACAGAAACAGTTCGTGATTTCAGCCCAAAAGATAAGCGAAGTGTTTATGACCCTTGGGGTAGGTCTGGTGCAGGTGCCCCCATTAAAGATCCTGAAGGACAGATTCAAACCCGCACGGCTGGACGAGTGTTCCATGATTCAAATGTATGTAATTAAAGGTTACAATCAGATAAATGTATTTGGTATAAGTGTATTTATACGTATGTTTCTTATTGAAATTGTCTGTAAACATCATCTGTTTTAAGAACAAAGTAACATTCTACTGGTAACTTTGAGCTTTAAGGAGCAAATAATGATGTCCTAAATTAAGTCCATGCATGCATACTGTATTTTTCATGGTAAGTACTAGTTAAGGTTAATCTATCATGTTTATCACATCTTTGAATATTTGTGTTGAAAGGCATCCAGTCTGTTGAATACCAGTTTTATTTTTTTTTTGTTTCATGGTATAATGTTTTGACAAATGTGTTGATGTGCTTGTTTATTTGCAGGACTTCTCAACACCTGGCAGGACAGATGTTCAAGCAAAGCAGCAACTTCTTGCAACTTTGCGTAAGTTTTCAACATACTGTTTATTTTAAAAAGTTAATTGCTTTAAGACACCACAATTATATGGGATGTTGGATATAACTTTTGCATCATCCTTAATAATGATGATGAAATGATAAATTCCCCTTTTACCATGCATATGCCCTCTTAAGAGGTTTCTGTGACCAGCAGAAGCTTTTGTGGACAGGTGGTCAGCCTGTCATCCAGCCTACACCCTAGGAGCCAAAGACTAGGACTACAAGACTAGGGGCCAAAATATGGAATAGCATCCCCCAAGAATTATGTAAATTATCGAAGTTTGTATTTAAGAAAAATCTACAAAATCGACTCTTACAAGTCTTAATTTATCTAACTGCAATTGCTTTCTTATCTATTTATTTACTTATTTATTTATTCTCTATATATATTTATTTATTTATTTATTCAACGTGCATGTATATTTATTTTCTTATCCCATACACACAATTATTATACTTACTCTTTGAACAGTCCTACCCACTACCCGCCTAGATTAGCCTTAGCTATTTGCGGGTTAGTGCTGTTTTGTATTATGTTGTTAATTTTAATAAACTTGAACTTGAATACCCAACCCTGAGATGTGTGTGAGGTCAGACCACAGCACTGGGAACTATACGTTCCCTGCTCTTTTCAATCAGTGTCTGGGTTCTTTTATGCCTCCTTCCAGTTTTGCATGTGTAGATGAAGGAGGCAAGGCCAGCGGCGCAACGCCATTGCCCAAATGTTTGTCTTTACATAGTCACGTCGCCATCAATTGACAACAGAGAGAAGCAAATTAAAGATTGATTGATTACTGCTAGATTTTAGATTTACATTTTAGATTTCTATTTCCGCCGTCTTTTATTAAGTATTTTATAGGTATATTTACATGTATATGTCGTATTTTAAATTAATTACTGCTAATATTTTTGTTAGTTTTTATCAAAATTTTACATGTATACCGTTAAAACTCGTGTATAAGCCACACTTTTTTGCCAAAATTTTGGGCTCAAAATCGTGGGTGCGGCTTATATACGAGACAAGTGCTTTCAGAGGGAGTAAACTGACTTCTATATGCGGTCACAAATACTGAAATAGCACCAAAAACACATTGCTTGCGGTAGAAATGGTGGCTTCTAAAGGAGCCGTTTGTATCTTCAGGTTCAAAACCTAAATCTTGCTCGCCAGTCGTTCTAAACTCTAACTGGCATGGAATCTTCATACTTCCGCAAAAGATTTTTTCAATGTCTTTGACCGATCACTTCAATCTCTCCACCACGTGAGAGAAAATACCACGCTATTCGGGAAAACTCACAAGGCAAATGGCTGACTGTTTCGTTGCCTTTCATTACTTGCATGGCGTGTTTATCCTTGGGGTTGTTAAACTCTTGTTTAGCGACAAGTTTTTCTCCGACCAATGGCTTCCGTACGTCCTTATAAACACTATGCACGCACAGCTGAAGCAAAAGCGAACCTATTCATGTTGTTTTCTGATCTTCTTCAACTACTCTGGTGTCCAGACTTCCCTCTGTAAATGTCTGTGTGGTTACTAAGGAAACGTTTGAATTGTTCTCCTGCTCTTTATTTTCGTTCAATTTTCATCGTTTTCATTTCAACTGTGGGCTTTAACAATGGAGACAACCGTTATGAGTCCCAAGAATTAAGGAAATCGTTTAAAGATAAGCTTGTAAATCGGTATTTTAAGAGTTGTTTATCGTCTTAAGGTTGCTGCAAATACACAGCATCAGATTTCGGCAAGTTTATCGCGAACAACTTCGAAGAAACAACTTTTTTGCCAGTCGAGAGTGATTTTTTCAAGTTCTTATTTTTTTTCTCAAAATCATGCTTGGAATTTGGGGGTGCGGCTTATCTACGAGTGCGGCTTATACACAAGTTTTTACGGTATATTTCATTGTGACGTAGTTAGCATACACGACCCCACAAGCTTGTAAGCTTTAAATCTTGTCGTGTTTAAATAAAGGCTTTATGCTATGTTGTGTAAAGAAGAATTTTTAGTATGTAATAATTTTATAGATGATTGCTGCATTTACTTTTTCTCAACAGGTGACCAGACTGAAGAAAGTAAATACAGACGAAAGGCTGAACATGAGGAACTGTTAAAAGTAAATATTGTTGATTTTTATTTTTAAATACTTATTTCCAAATTTGCAAATGGTGGGTAAACAGACAAGAGGACATGATTTCTTTTACAGCTGCTGAAATCTAACCAGCCCAACCCCAAATTTTAAGATTTGTTTGCATGATAAATTGGCGAGAGATTGCCTACAAACCACCTTACAAATTTAATCTAGAAATCCAAGATCCAGTTAGGTTTGCTAATAAAGGTAAGACTAAACCTAATGTTAAACCTTCCTGAATTTAATTTCTTATCATTTTATTTTCAGAATGATAAAGATGTTGCATCATGGGTACGGTCGGGCATAGTCGGTCAGCCAAGCTATGATGCTGCTACTAAAGAAATTGTAGCCACAAAGAAAAACACTTCAGATGTTACGTCAAAGGTGTGTGCAAGTTAAACAGTTCATTCAATAAAACAGGTCAGAGTAGGAAAAATGACCTCCTTCCAATACATTTCCAGGCCTGTCATCAAGGGCAGGGTACAGTGTATCTTGCTTCAGGTGATTTTGAGTTAGTTCCCTCTGGCCAATTACTTGTGTAATTTATCCCCACATTTTTCAAAATTTTAATCTTTTTTCTGGACCATACGTATACCATACATATACACACACCTGTACCTGGCTCCACGTGCATTATTGACAGAAGAAATGATAAGAAACTGATCCATTTCACTTCCTGTGTTGTACTACAGGAATAACATTGCAAGAATATAGTAAAACCATCCTAATTATGTTGAGATATTTTTCTTTTTGCTAACTTAAGTTTATCTCAAAAAAGATAAAAGACATTCATCATTTCACAACATTCCTTCATTTGGGTGAAAATTCCATGAATAAAAGCAACAAAATTTGGCTGTCTCAGCACAATAATCAATGTCTCATGTTTAAAGGGCTGAAAGTGAAACTATTGTACATAATGATTTTGCACTGAAATTTCAAATTGCTCAAAATTGGCAGAATTTTGGCATGTGGACTCCTTTTTAGCCAAGAAACATTGTCCCTGTATTTTTTTCGCTGTTGCACACTTAGTTTTCGAGAAAACATGGGCCAAAACACACATTCACCCAAAAAAGTCACATACAATAATTTCACTTTCAGCCCTTCAGTTATACCAAGGCAGTAAGAGGCCTGCCTGTAATACATTAACAATCGAAGTTTGAAATACAAGTATATGAGTTTGTGTAATACAATTCATCCATTCTTGTGATGACAGGTATTAAATATAAGAAGACCAAAGAATGAAAATAGTCATCAATATCACACTGATCTTGAAGCTCAAGCACACTGGAGAGATTTGCAACGGAAAAAGAGTGCTGAGGAACAGAGAATCAAGTCTGTTGAGGTACACTTAATATCAGTGCTATCGTGTTATTTTTACCATTAGCAGCTGTTAACTTCAGTATGGTTTAATTAAGACTTGTCAAAATTCATCACCAATGCTAAGCTTTTGCAATAAGAAAACTACTGCCTAGTAGAAAAAATCTAGCTTACAGTCCAGTTGTTTTTTTTGTTATTTAGAACCTTGTGGACATTTTTAGGTTATTCATGGTTATTTCATGTCATTATTGTTCAGTAGGTTTGCTCAGTTATATTACTGTCCCACTTATCTTGTTTCTAATAGCATTTGAAGACAATGGACAAAATGTGGGGGAGACCTGGGGCAGGTGCACCACTCAGTCAAGAACAAAAAGATTTTGCAAGAAAGCAAAAACGTAAGGAAATAAATAAACTTTGAAAAAGAATAATGAAAAATATATGGCAAATAAACTACAGTATTTGAAGCCTTGGTTGTTCAACTAGTGGATGACATTATCCATTGAATGGGCCTCAGGGTAAAAATTATATTACACAAACTCCGTTCGAAATATATGAGAAAACAACAGGTAGAATCCCACTTATTGTGCTATGAACCACTCTTTAACGCATCTAAAGAGAAAAATAGACTATACCCCCAGGGTAGGAAAAAAGCCAGGCATGACGTAGTACCACAACTCCCTGCGGCCCTACATCGCGCCGCTGACACGTGACACTCCATCTTTCCTGCTGTGCTACGAACACAAGAAAGGTAAGTGAGTTTTGTAACCGCTTATTTTGCACTTTTTAGGCCCTTCCACCAGTTGTATTTGATTGTTTGCCTTCTATTGGCACCGCTGTTTTTTGCGTTGAACTCTACCTGTTGTTTTCTCATATATTTCGAACGGAGTTTGTGTAATATAATCGCAATTATACCAAGGCCGCTTTACGGCCTGCCAGTATAATTTAAATTATATTAACAAACGAAGTGAGAAATATATGAGGACCCACCCACCCGTCCCTGTCAGCAGTGTCACCACATTTAGCTATGTGCAGGTGCCATGCCCTACTACGGTGCCAATATAAGAACGTGTCAGCGGCGCGATGTATGGCCGCAGGGAGTTGTGGTACTAAGTGATGCCTGGCTTTTTTCCTACCCTGGGGGGTATAGTCTATTTTTCTCTTTAGATGCGTTAAAGAGAGGTTCGTAGCACAATAAGTGGGATTCAAACTGTTGTTTTCTCATATATTTCTCACTTCGTTTGTTAATATAATTTAAATTATACTGGCAGGCCGCTTTGCGGCCTTGGTATAATTGTGATTAATGTACTACATTTAGATATGTTTTCTCTGTGGGAAATATACTGAGCCAGGAGCCCATCAAGGGGAGCCTCTATCTCCTCTAATTCTTTGAGTCAACCCTTTCCCAAGTAGATTTATTTTTAGAATGGCCTTTTCCCACAAAAATGATTGTAATTCCATGCTGATGTTTGATTTCCCACGAAAATTATCATGTCTTCATGCTGGTGTTTGAGGCAAACAATATAACTGTCATAGCTCTGGTCTGATTGGGTCTTTGAACTGTGGGCATGTGAAACTTCCCTTGGGAGGCATTCTATTAATAGATTTACTCTGGAAAGGGTTGACTCCAAGGCCAAGTATGGGAGACAGAGGCTCCTCTTGATGGGCTCCTGACTGGGCAGGTTTATATTCCCATGGATAAAGTTTTTTCTTTGAAAATCCAGGATGTGGACCTCAAGATTGTACATTTATTTACTTGGGGCTTGAAATTGAGCCTAAAATTGGGAAGTCATACAAGAAAAGAAATTATAGATTTTGGGAGCTTGGATATTAATTTTAATGAACAGTCTAAATTGGAACATTTATTCATCAGAGAGTTCATCTGGGAAATTAAATAAATGGAGATTGAATGGTGAGCATTCATTTGTGGCTTTAGGTTTTTTGTTGTTACATGAAAGTTTAATGTTAGTATTGTTCATGGAGCTTGCATTAAACACATCTGTATCTTTCCTACAATGACATAAAATTGATTAATAACATTCATATGACCTAGAGTGTTGGTACTGACTTGCTTTCTGTTTTTATTCCTCAAGTTGGCCTTGTTCCTGCTGATTTGGCCTACACATACAGATGAACATAGACCCTTGCAAAGTGCTATTTAAATTTGTAACATCTCATTATTTTGTATGTTAAGATGACTGCTAATTTTGTACTCTTAAAACATGATGTACACTTATTTACTGTGTGTGGCTGTTGTATACAAATATGACACATTCATTTTGGATTATATATTTGTACAGGAACTATAATTTTTCTGCTATCAGCACTTATTTTAAAAATATGTATATTTGATGTGAAACCCTGAGCACTAACTTGTGTGACATAAAGGTCACCAGATTTTCATGTCTTGATCTGGCTCAGGTTCTAAATAATGTCAGGTTTTTAAAATGTTTCTGTATATCTAAAACGTTTCAGTCAGATTGTAAAATACATTTCAAGTTAATAGACATACACAGATACTGCTCCTTTCACATGACCTGAAGGGAAACATTTTCCTAAGTTTACACATCAAGTTTATTTTAGTAGGACATCCACAATTTGCTTTGAAGCATACTTTAAACACTTCAAAAAGTATCAAGGATTAGTGTAAAAGTTGTGTTTGTCATATCACAGACAAACATTTAAGTGTAATTATATTAATCCTTCTCCTTTACTTTTTAATGTAAGAAAGTAATATTTTCTATAATAAAAGAATCGAGAAAACAAATGAAACTGGATATTTTTGTCTACCTATGCTCTGCTTGGACAGAATGAGTCAAGGTGTTGTGAGATTCAGTCAGCAGTCTCCAGTTCTTTCACATACTGGTAGTTTAGGCTCAAGGGCTTCTGTGATTTTCCAATTCTGTCATAAGCAAATAACAACCTTACAAGCCAAGGCACTCCTAAATTTTTGGAACTTTGTGGGGATTTCTGAGATTTTTTGGTTGATTTCTTAGCAACAAAACAGTTTTTGGGATTTCAGAATTTCACCATTAAATTAACAATTCATTTAATTCTTCCAATGTTTGAATGGAAAATGCACACACCTTCCCCTGAACTGTTTCCCATACCTATGCCCTGGGTGTCAAGTAACATACCAGCATTTAAAGTTTACCCCTAAATATTTTTTTCGCTTAAATAAATCTTTGCACCTGTTTGAAATGTATTGTGCCTTTGTAATTTTTATAGGCTGTAAAAGTTATGAAATTTAGGCATCATCTGTCCCACGACTGAGCTAGTAAGGGGCATGGGTCTATTCCTGATTTGACGCCACAAACTGATTTCCATAGTGGTAAGTCTTTGTAAACATGCATGCAAATCAGTTTGTGATGCCAAATCAGGAGTAGACACACGCCTCTTACTAGCTCAGTCGTGGGGCAGATGTTGGCTAAATTTCATACCTTTTACAGCCTATAAAAAGTCAAGATTTGTTTTAAAAAGGCACAATGTTTTTAACAGGTGCAAAGCTTTATTTAAGTGAAAAAATATTTTGGGGCTAGGTACACTTTTAGTACAAAAACTCTCTTTTCCAAAACCTTTCCAGTTCATGTTCTTTCCTAACATGACACAGTTTAAAAATAAATTTTTGTCCTTCAGCATGATTTCAGGATACCAAAGTTTATAAAAAATGCTCTTATATATCTTGAGGATGTTGGGTATCCCAGCTTCATATTAAATAATGACTTAGTTAAAACTTTATTTCGAACAATCACTCAAGTTGAAGGTCTACAAAAGCAATACTATAAAATGTTTTAAAGAAATGCTGGAATCATTTGTGCCTTGACTAACAAAGACACCATAATATTATCATGAAGTTATGCTGCAGCATGCCTTTGACCTCTCCATGCCTGTTACCTAAGCTAATCAGAGTAAGTACCTTATTATAGGAAATTAATGCTCTTGTTAATTAAGGTACCGGTAATTGAAATTAACACAACTTAATGCAAATTGAAGGAAAAGTGACTTCCCAATAGGGGAAATTAACATGAAAGTAGTGGTAAATTTTCAAAATGAGGAAAATTAAAAAAATGTGACATACACAGAGGCACAATTTGTGGAGACAACAAGAAATTCATTTTAACACTAAAATCTGAACAAAACAAATCACGAAGCCAATTGCCAGTTAACACTGTTTATATTCTCCCTCAACATACAGGTTATTAGTGAAGAAATCTGGCCACCCAAGCGTTTTCCATGGTATCTCCACCCTGATAAATTAATGCTTTCTTCATTAGCTTGGCATGGTGGGGCTTCAATGTTGAGAGCTTTAAGTCAATTTTTAAAGTTTCTGAAAAATTGAAGTACAGTAAATGGAAAAAATATTGTTTCCTAGCTGTCAAGAACGTCTGGAGTATATTGAGAATTTTTGGTAAAAGTCATGGAAATTTAGGTTGCAGAAATTAATGTTAAAAAATTAACGTGACTTAAATGATTTAAAATTAATTTCATGAAATGTTAATTTCCTATAATAAGGTAAGCCTTCCTTTGAATAACTTGCACATACAGTTGTAGCTTACTTTAAGTGCATGTCTTTGCAGAGCAAGGGATATTCAAACAAGATTTCAGATATCCCATAATTTATAAAAAATAAACAGACTTGATGACATGGATGTGTTCCAGTGTCAAACGTCTACCATTTTCCTGCATTTCTCACTTTGTACTTGACTAGAAGAATAAATCACACGCAGTAGTGTCTCTTCAGTGATCACAGAATTTAAGGTGCACTGTTCCATTAACTGTGGTGGAGGGCCAATCTGAAAATATCATTGTGAACAAAGTAGGACCCAGCTGGATCACCTGGTACTGGGATGAGATGAAATGTCTGATTGAAGGTATGAGGAGGGTCATTGTCTGCCTAAAGGAAAAAATATCCAGTTTGAGAATGACTCAGTTTCTAGCCTGCATAGCAAGCATTTGCATGTGGTTTCCTAGCAAAGATAGACCAAACAAAGGGATTTTTCAATGTTTTGCTTCTAAAATCCTGTTGCTTGGTCTTTCTCTGCTTGGAAACCACACAGGAACGCTTGCTACACAGGCTACTCAGTTTCCAACACAGCTTGCATGCAGCTAGAGTCCATTAAATTACATTACACACAAGCCATGGGTTAAAATATGGTGTTGGAGTGGAAAGTTACACCAGTCTTACGGCACCTTTCAACAGCTTCTCAAAATCCAACTACAGACTTCATATTTCACTGCTGTCAATTATAAAATATTATAGTGACAAACAACTGGCCATAAAACAGTGTTTCATATTGTTTTTATAACCAGGAAGTCACTGAATAATTTTGAAGTTGTCAATTAGACTATTGATGCACGTTTCGTCTATCTTCTGTAAATAAGATAAACATTTAAAACTTGTCCGTTCAGCAAGCTAGCCAACTCTGGTTTTCTAACAGCTTTAACTGGACCTGAACTATCTTCTGCTGGTGGTTGTGTATACCATTGGTGGCGACAGGTAGCATTGCTGCATGGTTTGAGGCAGTATCATGAACACTAACTAAGTACCTTAAGTTGTCCTAGTACACAAACAAGCACTCCATTCTCGCGGGTTGGTTGGCAGTCACATAAAGTTATAATATGTTGAACTTTAGTGAACGGCAAACTCTGAAAGAATAAACAGTAAACACCTGGTTGGAAGCCCTCCCTTCTTCACCATGTTTGCTACCAATGACCAGCAAGTACTAGTTTCTCGTTACAAAAATAATATCATTGTTTGAGGATGCAAGTATTGAGAGTAAAAGAACATGAGAAATTCGTTTAGATTAACATATTTTGTAAATTTTCTAGATTGTAATAAAAAAATGTATACATCAACAAAAGCAAAATTAATAAAGATTAATATATTATAAAATAATAATAATTATTATTATTATTATGGGTAAATGAGTAAGAACATGCGATACATGTTCGTATTAGAGAGGAGGGAAGACGCAACACATTACATGCACATCCACATCAAAATTTAATGACATCCAGTGTCTTGATCCATGAGAAGTGACAGTTTTACACAATTGCATATTGTGATCAATCAAAGTGGCTAAGAGCCACTGAACTCAGAAAATGAATAAACCACTTGCAGTTATATTTGGCTTTGAATCCTTTGTTAAGAAACATTACTGAAAACTCCAAAACAGAAGGGTGACACTTGCATTACATTTTGCACAATCACGATTAAGTCTTTGTAGGGTCAAATTTAAGTGTAACAGCCCTCTCCAAATTCTATCTGTTCTGTTTATCCCAGAGAAAATTCCCCATCTTCTGTATACCTTTTGTCATTCTTTTACAGTATCTTGATCAAATTTGTTTTTTCATTTGGCCACTTTCATGATTGCAATTTTGGTTGTAAAGTATACAGGTTTGATGGTTGGAATTAAAGTTGATTACATGTGCAGAATAAATGCCAAGCATTATGTACCGTCAAATGTTTAACAGGAATCGAAGGAATGATGGAGTGAAATCAGCCTTACACCTACATGTACAACTCTGAAATTGGCCAATTTCCCAAGTTGAAGATAACAATAAAATGAACTTAAGAGAGAGAAAAGAAGATTTTGACAGAGTTCCAGGAAAGGAGGCTGTGGGACAGGACATTTTTTTAAAAAGTTTATTTTTTCACCAGTTCACCCTCCTGGGGTCAAATGAATCTGGTTCATTTCTTTCCCTTCCAAATGTATAGAGAATCAACTTGGTTATAAAATTTATAGTAAAATTTCAAAGGGTGGGGATGGAGAAACTCAAATAAAAATTTATTAAGAAAGATCTGCTGCTATGAATGGTATATAGACTGTCACACTCTGGGACTACTACAGGGTATTTGGATAATAGAAAAAAAGGGTAAAATAATGGTTTTATTTCCCCACCAAAAGTCACTTTACCTTTCTCTGGGTTTGAAAGTTATAAACATTTTGAGTAGAGGTGTAACAAAAGGATAAGAGTATTCAACTGAAGTGAAAGTGAAACCCCCATGACAAGTCCCCTTTGAAGATGAAACACTTGCCATTTTTGTCACTGCATACATCTCTGGGCATAAGTGAGACCAGGCTGTCACTAAATTTTGACGTAGGTGGGGATGTGCAAAAAGTAGCTGGGGAATCCAGCTGTTGTCTTATAGTCAATATGCTGTTTTTTTCTTTGAAAGTAGCCGGGGATCTAGTCCAGAATTATCAGAATTGGCTGGGAAAATCCCAGGCCCCATGCCTTTAACAACAGCCCAGCTCCAGATGAAGAAAGGGGTTCTTTTCTAAAAGAAACAAGGTGACACATCAGAGTGGTGGATAATTTAATTCATCATATTGGTTGATAACACAAAGTTTTTGTCTTTAAAACGTGAAACTCACCATAAGCTTTGCCACGATCGCATCAGCACCCTGCAGTTGAGTACCTTCGAAAGTCAACATGGAATCCGCTCTCTTGCAAACATAGATAACATTACAATTATTTTAGGTGAAGTAAAAGCAGCATCTTTTTATTTGGACACCTTATGATTTAATGGAACAAGGGACATGGAATCTTCAGATGTTTGCCATTGCAGAAAATATGGATATTGTTGTAGGGGAAGATTTTTGGTTCTGAACAATCCCCTTCTCAATCCTACTAGAAATTCCAATTCACTTCCTTACATTATTTTGATGCAGTCATTGTAAATGCATGCATGTACATGTAGATAGCAAGTAAATGCAGTATATTATGTTGCATTTAAATGTGGTTTGCATCATTTATATATACCAAGTGACCAGTGACTGCATCCCTGGGACCAGTATATCTTGATCTGGTCTAGATACTAATCCTGTAGTATTTTGAGCACTGGTAGAAGCCTATTACCCAGAGTTCAACTGCCCCAAATTCATGCAACAGCATTTTTACAAATAGGTTTATTTTTAGATACACCACGTGAAAACAACGGTTTCCAATGAAGCCCTGAGTACTGAAATTATCACCCAAAATACTTTCAGAACAATGCACTGAAGATTCCTTGGATGTGTCTGCCATATTTATTTTGCACGTGGACGAGTTGTTGTAGTTGTTACTTAGAACAGTTTGTTATGCAATAGTTGGGATTGGCCATCTAAAGCCAATTTGCAGGAAAAGTTCACCTAAAAATGAACCTACCATTACTTGTGAGAACATTGTTTATCAAGCACAGTATGGGTAATGGCCCCTGGCACTGGTATATAGTCAATACGTGTGTTGTAAGCCCATTTCAAGCACCTTTGAGTGTGACAATAACACCCAAGGTGTTGGTGAAGAGTGCAAAAAAGGGACAGCATCACATCAACAAATTTGCCCCCATGGAGATGGCCCCATGGAGAGATAGGGTTACATGACAAGTAGTCGTGATACTAATAAAATAGAAGTGGCTGAGAGTTCCCAATTATGGTGATTTGATGACAATTATGGTGTTTTGGTTAAAAGTGGTCATATATGGAAGGTGTGAGGTGATCAACAAACTGTATGTAGCGGGAACATAAACCAAGTCTCAAACTGTTACTTGCCTACGTATGCTACACGTAGTTCTATTGCTAAATGAGCAAAACAGTTATTTTTTACTAAAAACAAAAGTAGAAAACAAAAACATCATCCCTGTCAAGCCACCAAAAAGATCAAATCAATTTTTTTCCTGTTTGATGTGGTGGGCAGTGGTTGCCCAATAAGCTCAAAACCCAAGGATGGCATATACCTAGATAGATTATTTATTAGTATTACTATTTTATTTTATTTCTGATTTGTATACATTAACTTTACAGCACAGCTTCATTGGAAATAAGTGTTAACTTTATGAATCCTGTGTATAATAAAGTATCTATACTTGGGATAAGACCACCCCCCTCCCCACCCCTGACCACTTTCACATCATGGTTTGCTGCAATGCTGGTGGACAGTCTCCTGGCTAGATTTCATACACTAAGCTGTCGCCCAATAAAAAACTTTTAAACTCTGTTTTCGGCGCATCAGATGATATCAAAGCGCCAAATCTATTCGATTCGAGGTTACACGAGTGAGAAACAGCAAGTTTTACAACAAGCTTAAATAAACACCAAGCACAGAATTGCTCTGAACATACTCACGTATAAAGCCCTCAAATTTGCCCGGTTCTCATCGAAAGTACTGTAGTAAAGTTTTACGAAAGCTTCGCCAACAGTGTTAAAATTAGGATTCATTTCGACGGTTTGATTAGAAGAATCCGTCAAACGTTCAACCACGCTCTCCCAAGCTCTCGGTCCGCCACAATCACACTTGTACCCAGACCCACGTTTTTCTCTTAGCCGGGGGAGCCTGTGTACGTCGATCATAAGCTCTGCTGCTTGGTAACCCCTAGCCTCCCACCAAAAGAAGGTCTGCAGGGCGTCTGCAGAGAATGGGAGAACTCGACGAGATCTCGCGCGTGCAGAGCCATTTTTAGCCCATTCTGGTCCCTCGAGTCTTCGCTCCATACTGCGCAGGCTTAATAATAATAATAACAGCATTTATTTAATCGCGATTAAAAGTTCAGCAAAGCTGATGTGGTCGTGTACAATAAATTAAACCTCCTAAACTAATCACAATAAAACTAATATAAGAATTCTACGTATTTACAAGATATGTGGCTGAAAAGTACTCTTGAGAGACCTTTTAAAAGCGTCAATCTCGCAAATTGATCTCATTTGGTTTTCCAGGGCATTCCACCGAATAATTGACTTGTATGAACATGATTTCTTGATCACATCAGTCCCAGGCCTGGGTAACTTGAAGGTCATTTTCCTCCTGTTGTTTTCCTTCCTCACTTATTTCCAATTTTCCTTTTCCAGGTTTGACGAAACGAGCGACTCTCGAAAGATCCGATAGGTTGATGATTCTGATTGGCTTTTTCAAACAATTCAAATAAACGGACAATCTCGTTCCGAACAGCCAGACTACCACAGCAATGGGTCTATGATTACAACTAGGTCCAACTAGTCGAAGATCACGAATGCGTTGAGTATCCATTGCTGCGGTAGTCTGGTGTGATAATGAAATCGATTACATTTTTGTAATATGAGATGACAGGGGATTGGTTGTGTGCTTCCTTGTCGGCTGGTATCTAGCTGTGATTCGGTAATATTTCCGATCTTGCGATGAGAAAACAATATTGAAGTGTAAACAAGGATTTGGTTCTTATTTGGAGCAAATAGTAAAATCTTCAGAGTTCGATACAAGATGTGTTCAGCATCTTATGTCACAAAAGCACTTTCCAGTATGTTCTATTAGGGCACCTTATTTTTTCCTTCAAAAGCTAGGGAAAATTATGTACTAAGCGACGTTAACGTTGGTTGACTTTGCTCTATGCTGTATTGCTATATGTTGTACAACGTAAACAGTACTTGATCGTAAGGGAAGCTTTTACTCGTCACGCACTGGCGCCACGGAGTCTGACTGGTTACCATAGTTCATTTCACTTAAAAATCAGTTTTAAAAAACTGTTTTCTGTCTGCAAAGCCGTACTTTACAATTTAGGTCCGGACCCAAATTCGCCTGCGCTGCCTGTGCCCGAAGAGAGAGGTGATTGAGATTTTCAGGATGTAAATCACCTCGTTTGCCTCGATCTCGTGGCCCTCAAATCGAGGCCCTTAATTCCACTCACAGTCCATTCATTCAGACAGAAAACACATGACTTTTAGCCCTGAAATCAAATGGGAATACTACAAACGACGTGACTACGGGATTTGACGTCAGGAATTTATAGCGGAGAAATCCAGTTTCGTTTCCCAAGCCACGTTTATCCGGACGCGAAGAGTTTGAAAGCAAGGTAAGATGACAAGAATGGAACTGCCTGGTCAACCAAGACCTACGGTAAAATAGATTCGATATTATTTATTGGGAATTCACTTTGTTGAATTTAATTTATTGATAGTATGCCGCAGTTCTTTAGTGTTTTTGTCAAAATGTTAAGAGTGACGGTTTGATCAGGAAATCAGGCGTTGATGAAATATACATGTAGATCCTGCGTTGTACAGCGTTATCATTGGCGGTCCTTTGCTTTACTTTACCATTGATGAAATGTTTACCCCGCAGGGGCACCCAACCAGCCAAATCAACCAAAAGCTGTAGAAAGCCATTTTTAAGTACCTTGTGGTGTTTGAAGTCTGTTTAAAGTGATGTTTTCATAAGCAAGAAGAAGTTCATCTGTTCGGATTCCCTAGCTGAAAGTTTAATCGCCCGAAAATGTTAGGGAAAAAAATCTTCCTTTGAGAAAATGCAAGCTGAAATAAACTTTCCACGAGCTTTCTAGGGAACTATTTTCTTTCCGACAATGCTAGCTGACGTTTTTGACTGCCAAAAACAGAAATTACGACCTTTCCGAAAATCTCAGGAGCTATGATTTCCCAATTGCGAATGTTTTAGGCCACGTTTTACTTACGAAAATCCGAGTGCACTCTTTAACCCTTTAAGTGTCAATCGTACGAATTCGTACGATAAACAGGGATACCACTTTCAAGCTTTGCCACATTCTCAAATTTAGAGAGCTGGTTATGATGAAAGTTTAATCCATTCTAGTGTCAACCAGTAACTGTTTTAGACCTGCCCGAAGGGCAAGTTAACTAAGGATAACCTTCGATTACCCTTCCATATCGTTGTTCCTTTTCAAGCAAAACCACAAATGCCATTTTATGCACCATTGAGCAGAGCCAAAATCACAAATCTTTGCTTTAACCTCTTTAATTTAAAATCTCCTTTTGAAAGCAAAATTTCCTAATGACAGAAAACTTTCATCTCATGACTGAGCATTTACCTTCCATTCTGCCTCTCGCGCCTACTGTGAGTCGAGCATCAGCCATTTTATTCGAACCACTTTTGAAAGCCTCTGCATTCCTCTTTGGTGCCTGAATTGCATTCTGAGAAACTGTGATGCCATAGCGAAATGGAAGTCCCGCCGTCAACAATTTCTAGATTTTTATAAATGATTCAATCAATCAATATTATTAATAAACCAATCACACGTCATTGCCATTATTTTAAAAGAAGGTACCGTATTTCCTCGAATAAGCGCCCATACTCCTTATACAATTATTAAGCGCCCTCCTCCGAATAAGCGCCCAGCCTCTCGGCCAAAATAGCAAATAAACGCCCCTCTCATTGGCAAATAAGTACCCTCCCCCACCCCCTTACTTTTTTAAATAGTAGAGATTCAAGGAGAGCATGTTTCTATGGTCACTTTATTTATCATCTTTTAAGCATCAACTACACCTGTATCAGTACATGAAGGAATATTGTTTATTTTCCGTTAAGTCAATTCCAGTTATTTCTACCTCAATGAGCTTGCAGAGTTCTTTTACGTGCTGGTTCATACGAAAGTTACAGTTCATTGAAAGAAAAATTTAATAAGTGGCCCCCTCGAATAAGCACCCTCTCTTGACGCCCTCCTTCGAGTAGACGCCCCTCTTTTTAGTCGAAATTTTAAAAAAGCGCCTGGGCGCTTATTCGTGGAAATACGGTACTTTCTTTTGAAATAATTGAAATGACGTGAGATTGGTTTATTTTAAAATAATATTGCGGGATTGAATCATTTATTGATTCCATAATTCATTTATCTATATATTTTTGAGTTATTTATTTTCAATTATTTTCATGTTCCGGGATAGGTTTTATCGACGGCTGTCGTTTAACGAAGGTCGTCTCTTACGAGAGGCCAGACCACATGGACCAACACTTTGAGGATTTACCATAGAAATTGAAACACATATTGGAGAAGTGTTAATCGATTAAGCCATAAATACAGTGCTCAATTACAATTTTTGTTTTACTTTAAGCGCAGTAACAATATGTATAAAAATGTTGAATTTACTGAAATGTAACACGGTTTGAAATATAATGTCTGAGTAACCTTGTTATACCCTGCCTGGGAACTAATTTTTGGGGGTCAAAATAAATAGAGAATTTATATCGTGATATTATCATAGTGTGCCGGCCACTTACCAGTCTTGTCGCATTCGAAAAGACTCGCCGGTTATCCGTATTATTCCTTTAAATCTCCTCCTTATCGACCTTTTCCACATGCCAGATATTTCTACATATTTCCCGATTTGCTGCTCCATGGCTTTTTAATTCAGAATCAGCTTCAAGTGACATGATTATCAGGTCCACTGCAATATTTTTCTGCGTTTGCGATAATTGTAGGAGACCATAATGTTGAAAGGCCTGTGACTGTTTTCAATTAGGAATTAAAAACCTTAGCTGTGCCATTTTATGTCCTCTAAATGGTGAAATTCGGTCATAAATCAAAGCCAGTTGACAGTTTTTTTAGCAAATATGATGACCTCAACGTACCTTGCGACTTCAACGCACCCTCTGTCAGCAGAACTAAGAACATTCCGCAAGCCAACATGATGAATAGAAGAGACCGCTCAAAAGTAGTTCATCTCATGAACATGCGTTAACGCCCATCCCTTAGAATTCTTATAATCTGTCTATACTCAATGATACTTCCACCCCAAACTCCCGGCTCCTCTCCCCTCTCAGTGCTCTGGTGCACGCTAGAATATGTTATGGGGGATTTTCTTTCTTATGGCCATAAGTAGACGGCTACATACAACAAGATTTGTGCTGTATACGTATAAAAGCAGAGACCGAAAGTACTAATGATATTTCAGGTTGCCAAACTAGCCTTCTTCAGGTACAATGAGAACGTACATTGGATGGGATGTTTATGTGGTAGTATTTGTGTAATATCGGAAATACGTAAAAATGACTTGATTGACGGCATAAAATAAAATACTAAAATGAAATAAAAATTTTAGCAAATTTGTTCCTTCACGGAAGGTAGGACCGCCAAGATCAATTGTTCTGCCTTTTAAAACTTATTTAAAAAGTTCCCCTGGCCTTACGGATTGAGTCTCTGTTGGAAAAGACTTTTTCGATGGAGGTTAATTGCATGTAGTTAGCAGTGTGGTTAGGAGAGGAGAGGATAGGAAATGTTCTGCCCAGTTGGTGTTACTATGGTACTATGGTGGGGGTTGGGGGGGGGGGGGGGGGAAGATCGGTCTTCAAACGTCGTTTGGTCTCTCACGTGTATTGTAAACTTACGAAGGAAACTCGATGTTGTACACGAGAAAGTATAGGCCTGCCTAAAAGCCGAGCCGGTTCATTAGGAGAGCGTGGAGCAGTAGCGTGAAGAGAAAAGAGAAGCGGTGGAGTTTGAGAGAGTTTACAAATATTGGGGAACGATAGTTTTTGAGTCTTTTGTAATTCGTGTTAAGTCGCCGCGAAATTAATTTATCGGATCCAATCTCTTTAATGTTTTTTATGACATGGCTGGTAAATTCGTGCAGTCAAATTCAAAAGCGCGGCGACCGTGCTTCATATTCCTATTGTGCATTCTGAAGACGTAGCATAGGGAATTATTTCTCGTTACACAATATTTGAACTACCGCGTTGAAAATGTTATGAAACAATTCGTTCATGCTTCAGCTGTGCGTTTATCGAGATATGAAGCACTTGGGAAGTTTGGCTGCGCCTCGAGCAACTCTTACGCATCTTTCGTTGTTAATTGACCTAATGTTTGATCCCCAAACCTAAGCCGGGTAGGTGGCATGGATTTAATAGTATAGCCAAACGACATGAGGGTCTTTATGGCCCCCAAATCAGTAATTTAACTATAAACAACAACGGAAAAGTTAATCAGAGTTAATGTTTTTTAACAGCAATGAGTTACTTTATTCTTTAGACATTTAATTAATTAACAATGTTAAAGCAATGCTTTCAGCTGCTTGGAAAGTGTATTGGTCTTCCTTTCATGACACGCTGAAACAAAAAGAGAGAAAGTTTTCGTTAGTTAAGTTTTTTAACTCAAGGTGGGAATGACTTGGCTCAGCACGGTTCGTATAAAAATTAATGTCGAACGTTAGCACTCGTGCAAGACAAACAGCCTGACCAAAAACTGCACCGCATTTTCTTGTTGGACGTTAGCAACTACACACGGGTTCCAGTTTATATAACGAGAGACATAGCCGGTGCCACCGATTCATTCCATCTGTCATAAACTTGTTCCCAGTTCTTATTCATTGTTTGTAATCTGGACACCAGATTACATTTGTATAAACTACTTAGACGATTCTAAGAGGTGGTTAAAACACAGGCAGCCCAGACATACTGTATGTGTAATTACACGCTTAATGTTCTGCATATAGTCAAAATATTGATGTAAAAGTTCAAAAATAAATATTGTTTCAATTTAATATCACTATGTGTTTGTTGTGTTGTTCAATAACTGGTCTATTTTGCGGTGCTTCAGCCTGTTCGCCTGCTATCATAACCGCTTGGGAGCCATTATTCTTACACCTATTTTCACGGTTCAAAAAGTGTCTAAAAATTCGAAATACTCTAAAGAAAAGCTCACTTACATTTAGCTGAAAGCTTCCTTGAGTGTCCTGGCCTGTTTAAATAGCGATTTTTCGCTTTTTGTTACCAGACGGATCTTCCACTAAAGAAGAATTGAAGGCAGGCTAGACCAAAACCGACCATCTCCACGCGAAGCTCCATAAATTCTCTAATATCGTCGGATTCGCTCCAAATTGCGATCAGCGGAACGGCGGTTAATGTGGATTCCTGTATATTGCTCCCTGGCTTTCAAAACCCATCGCAAGTGCACGAGCATCGCTCATTTTTCAGCATTTACCTGACCTTTTCCCTTCGTCAGGCACTGCATTATCGACGGTCTTACTACGCGACTTAGCGACCGCGTCCCTTCGACAAAATGGCACTAGCCGAGGGAGGGACGATACTATTGGCACTCGAACAATCTATTGGTCGTAGATTGAACAGGCCAGGACACTCAAGGAAGCTTTCAGCTAAATGTAAGTGAGCTTTTCTTTAGAGTATTTCGAATTTTTAGACACTTTTTGAACCGTGAATATAGGTGTAAGAATAATGGCTCCCAAGCGGTTATGATAGCAGGCGAACAGGCCTGAAGCACCGCAAAATAGACCAGTTATTGAACAACACAACAAACACATAGTGATATTAAATTGAAACAATATTTATTTTTGAACTTTTACATCAATATTTTGACTATTTGCAGAACATTAAGCGTGTAATTACACATACAGTATGTCTGGGCTGCCTGTGATTAAAACAAAGTAGATATGTTTCTGGGAACATACGTAGGCACGTTACAACCAATTATTTCTATAGTGTGTGATATTATAGTTTTTTATTCATCGGGACTCTTGTTCTATAACAACAGGATTAAACTTAGGTTTGTCCTCTCAATCCCTTTCTGTATGAATTTCGTCCTGATATCGTCAAAAATTTGTCATCAAAAAGTGAACAAATATGTGAAAACTGACGCCGATTACGTTTGTTTGTTTGTTTATCGATTTATTTCAACAGTAAGAAAAGGTGTAAAACGTGCGTTCATACGCTGAGTGGTGAGGAAGGGAGTAACATTTCATTCACAGTGACAGACGCTAAGTAGAATAATTCCATATTTCATTGTAGATTTGGAAAAAAGACTCCACTCTGCTGGAACACGCCGTTGACCAACGCAAGAAATGTACTGAAAACATTTCATTCACAGCGCTGGTCATCTCGAACCCTGCATGCGCTAAATGATTTACCAAAAGTTCGTTACCTCTGTCGTCATCCACCCTTTTTTCATCCCTCACTAAAAATGAAAACTAGGGGAAAAAATAGTTTAAACACTTAAGCAAACCACACATTTTTTTGGATCTACCTTTTACCTGGGTACCTATGACATTCAATCTTCAGTAGCAAAGCGTTTCATTGGTGATCTGTTTTTCACACTTGCTGCAAGATTTGATGACTGAAAACTTACCTAACCCGCCGTTTGTAGATCATCTCTATTTGCTGTTGGGTCAGGGCTTTGTTGTACACCTGCATGTGAGCGATTCTGCCTTTGAAGTACCTTAGATCATCAGCCTTCGCTCCCATTCTGATGTTGTCCTGTGTGGCCAGATCAAGATGCGCTCCAATGTACAGCTTCTGGACTTCGTTTCCATTAACCCACAGCTTTCCATAACCAGAACGGCCATCATAGGACGCACCAACAAACTGCCATCCGCCAGCCATGGAGGTGTGCCCTAAGAAGCGTGTTAAAGAGTAATCTCGTCTGGTAAAGCGCACAAAGAGCCGACTGTTGCTGGCTACCCAAAGGTGGACTCCCCATCCCCCCCTCGGCAAGTAGTTAAAGAGAGGTCCTTTTTGACCTTCAGAGTACACCCAGCATAGCATCGTGATTGAGTACCGCACATCCAAAGGTCCACCTGCATAGTTGGGAATCTCAATGTAGCTGTTTGCAGCTCCGTTGAATTGATAAGAACCACCAGCTTGGCCGTCAGGACCTGGTGCCAGACTAACCCCATAGGGGACCCCTTGGGCAACGCGATCTTTGATCTCCTTGGTACCGTACTGGGTATTGAGAGGAAAGAGGGCAGCAGGATCTGGAACTAAAGAAGGGAGGCGGTCACCGGACGCGGTCACCATTCAGAATATTGGCTAATTTTATTGTACGTTATCAACATATTTTACATTATCAACTCCGTTGATAAACCTAATTTTATTGTACTTCACCTCTATATTAAGCGGCCACGTTGTCAATTATCATGCGATATTTTGACACCATGATACGCAAACCATGTCCAGTTTCTTTTAACAACTCGTCAAACAACATAATAAAGAGATACATATAATCAGCGTAAGAGTGGTTCATGTTGAATGGCAAACTGAACGTTATTAATGTGGTTTACAACAAAGACGATTGCCTTATAAACAATATGAGAATCTTAGAACTATAGGCTTGAACTTCCTTGAACATGCAATTATTTTATGTTTTTCTCATATTTTGTGTTACTGTTGTTGTTAACCGATACAATATACTGTATACATGCGAAAGTTCCATTTTGCCATATTATAATACTACATTCTGGGAAACCTCTTGTAAGCGGTCAACCTCTATTAAGCGGTCAGTTGGCTCTTTCCCGAGGGTGACCGCTTAATAGAAGTTTGACTGTACTGTCAAGTGTCATGTGGACGCTTCTGACATTTATCAGGCTAATTCGGATACTTGTTTAGATTTCCAAGAAGTATCCAAATTCCCGACGGTTATTTTGTAGAGGCGAGGTCCTCCGTAACTATAGAGAGCACTCTATTATTGTCGGTTAACGACCATAGCGATGATGAGATAACACTGGAACAACTGAAACACTTATAAATTCTATTATACAAAATTCAACTTAGGCTTTAACTAACCTGCGGTTGAGCATTCATCACTTGTTTGGGTGTAAAGCAGACATAAGTTGATATGAAAGCTGTTAAGAGCAGGTCTCAGAGAAAGTGAAGCAAAGTTGGAAATGAAAATTTTTAACCCCCCTTCATTTTTTGTGTGGAGGTAGGTTACCTGGGGGGATGAACCGGAAATGGCCATATAAGGGTCACCTGATGTATCGTTGTCATGGTAAGCACAATTAATCATACCCGCCTCCAACCTATGTTTATAGCAAAAATTTTACTCTGAAATGGCCGACAAATATGAGTCTATTTCTGGTGTGAATGCGAGCCAGTTCAAACGACATTCCACCAGGAGGTAGGACTATTTCTCTACTTTCAAACAAATGTTGTTATGGTATTCTGACTTTTACAAACAAGAAGAAACTAGTGGCTTTACGATTTTGCCTGTCGGCCATTTTGACAAACAAGAAAAATAAGCTCGATCAATTCCGCAATTTCTCCAAAAGTACTCTCTTCCAAGACACCACATTCGCAGCAGAGCTTAAACAGGTATTACAGTTTCTAAATATTAGAAAATCTATTTGGGGAAAATTATTTTTTGGCCATGGGCGATAAACACATTTGATGATGCAAATTTGAAAACACCTCAAATTTGGCCATTTTCAAACTGGGTTTATTTGTTCTAAAAATGGATTAGAGTAAGCGTTTAAGCTCTAAACATGTTTTCTATCATCTTTTCTGAAGGCTACACTTGATGTATGATGCTTTAGATCATTACGATTGATGAAAACGAAGTTTGAGAGGAAGCCTACCTTGTAAATTTTGGTAATTTATGCAGCATACTATTATCACGTCCATTTAACTTTTCGCTCGTCTCTCTTGACTAAATCTAGTGCAGGCTCGACAAGTAAGACCAATTTCCCAGTGTCTCCCATTGAACATGGACTCAGCACCTTTTACGTTTAGATTCTATAGTCGGGTCAAAACTATCAACTTCACTCATTAAGTTTCTTTCACAGACAAGATGATAGAAAACATGTTTGTAGAAGTCAAAATACCATAACAACATAGACTCATATTTGTCGGCCATTTCAGAGTAAAATTTTTGCTATAAACATGGGTTGGAGGCCGGTATGACAGATTGTGGTTACCATGACAACGATACATCAGGTGACCCTTATATGGCCATTTTCGTTCATCCCCCCGGGCAACCTACCCCCACACAAAAAATGAAGGGGGGTTAAAAATTTTCATTTCCAACTTTGCTTCACTTTCTCAGAGACCTGCTCTTAATAAATTATACCAACTTGGCGCACGGAGTTTATTTTATCATTTTTGGGCGTTCAGAAGAAATATTTGTTCGTTCTTTTAGTGTTCAGGAAGGGTGTGTGCACTTGCTGGAAGAGGGGGGTTGTTCTGTTTCAACGTAGGTATGATGTAAATAAGAAAAGAGGAGTTTAAATAATAACGGCGCTACAGTAATTGATGATTTTGATTTTGAATTGTACAGGGTAGACTGCAAGCTGGCTTCCTCCTCCTTATTATTTCTTCTTATTATCTCCGATTTATAATCGCATGCACGGTCGGAAAAACTCTAAATTTTAAAAGGCTGTTGAAAATTTCTTAAAATGAAGGAGATTAAGACCTAGACTGCGAGTAGTCTCTAATTTCGGCGATAGATTGTGGGGCGAGCGAAAGACACGCGCGCGCGCCAAGTTGCGAGGAGACGCGACGCGAGGGGAGCGCCGAAAATTAGAGACTACAGACAAAGCCAGGGAGTTTCAATTAGGCCCTGTTCGCACTAAGACGAAAATTTAAGTTTGGCGTTGGCAAAAAAAGTGAAAATTTTGTAATCACCAATTTTTTGTTTTCGTAATCCTGTTCGCACGTGAAGATGCGAAATTTTTTTAGTGACAGATGGCTCTAATGCAAGGCAACCGCAAAACCCACACTCAAGGAGTCCGTCATCAATTTGATGACCCAATGACGGATGGATGTCAACGAACAAAGGATTTTCTCGCCTGACAAAATTTTTACAGTCTCCAAAGTTAGTCGACGGAATCTTTGAAGTTTCGTTGCGCTTGCAAAAATTTTGCACTAGAAATGGCTTTGCGTTGACAGATTTTTTGGTAAATCAAACAAAATTTCGCGTAGTGCGAACAGGCCCTTAAGCGCGTACATTCCAAGCGCAAAACTCTGATTGACTATTTCTTAGAATCTGTCAACACAGTACGCAAGCCGCTGTCAACGCTCATTATAACATCGACTCGGTACAGATTATAGAGAATTTTCAGTTTCATTCAAGATCACGAACTCTTCAAGCTCTGAGCGATCAGGGCCATAATTTATGGACCTCCTCGTTTCTCTCGCTTCGGGTTTCTTTTCCGGCAACGACTCCAGTCTGATTGATTTTGAGATGGCAGAGTTTGTAGAAGGGGAACGCGCCATGTGTTTAAACCTCTCGCTTGTGATCGGCGAAGACTCACTGGCACAAGTCGAACAATTTTGCGGCCCGGTTTGTGCACTAAGATTTCCTCGAAAGAAACGGAACAGTGCAGTTGCAGTACGGATTTTCCAGGCGCATTTCTCGCACACTCGGGACGAGAGTGAAGAACATTGCTCACACTCAAGACATCACAGGTAACCCAGGCTCTGTATCTGCTACAATTATAGGGATTTTATATGGGAAAATACAGAGCACATATGGTCCGAAGTTCAAGTCTCGAAATTTGTAGGAAATAGGAAACAAAAAAACCATTTCACTTACCATATGTGTAGTTGTGGTTGTCCTTAATACTCACAAGGGGTTTCAGTGTGGAAGGTGAAGTGGACTTTATTTTCCGAATCTCCTTGTGAGTATTAACTATCAGCCATATTCAGACTTCTGAAAAGGGATGAGGAGGTAAGCTAAGTTGAGACTTCAGACTTCAGACTTCGGACTTCAGTCTTCAGACTTCAGACTTCAGACTTCAGACTTCAGACTTCAGACTTCAGACTTCAGACTTCAGACTTCAGACTTCGGACTTCAGACTTCAGACTTTGGACTTCGGATTTCGGAATTCGTAATTCGGGTTTTGGATTTCCGACTGTGGATA
>JAEMWC010000024.1:1467500-1472500 GCA_016490735.1 Pachyseris speciosa
CTTTTTCTCCCTTGTCGTCGAGAGAGAGACCCTGGTTGGACTTGATCACGTGACCACCCCAAAATCTGGGTGGCAAAAAAATTTGAAGGTAGAGACGGGTGGCAGAGTCAAGAAACTATTACTGTGACAAGACGGCTTTAATGGCCCACCCTCACTGCGATATTGTTGTTTTTATTGGTCACGTGATCAGGTCCAACCAGGGTGTCTCTCTCGACGACAAGGGAGGAAAAGAGAAGAGAGCCTGGGTTCGAGGTGAAATGTCACCAGCGACAGCCCGGAGTGTGGGCTCACTTAACTGAGTAACCGCGCCGCTAGTAATCACAACGGGAGGACAATGGGAGAGTTTTGGCGGTCTAAGTGGCGGTATTTTCAAGCCGTTGGGTTCAATATACCTTCTCACTTCGAGGAACGTATTGCTCAAGCAAAGATTATTCGATTATGAGGTAAGTTAATTTGTTTTTCTGGTATTTTCTGGTGTTTTAAAATGCTGGAACCGGCTCCTCTTTCACAACGGACAAAAACGCAAAACCGAACACTCCATACTGTAGATGTATTCTACCTGAAATGGCCATTATTTGCAAGGGTAAAGAGTGTTTAAGTTAGCCCGAATTCCAAGTGAAAAATTATTGAATACAAAGCGATTTTATTAAGATCGATGATATAAAAACATGAAGCTTTATTTTATTCAAAAGAACTTGGAGTTGGTGCAAAAATACTACAACACTCGTACCGCATCTGTCGCAAAATAACGTGCTTATCGTATCTAAACGCTAACGATCAGCTTCAGATTTGCTGTATTTTTGGCAGTATCAATAATTAAGAATCACGAGGGCCGAGATCACTGAAATTTGCAATTATTGGTTAACTGTTTTAGGTTTGATAAAGAGGGTAAGGTATTTTGATACTTGATTATGTCGACATACTTAACGGAAATGAGAGCAACTTCAGAATACCGGGCCAAATTTTTGGGGATAAGTGATTGTCAGTGGCTCGTCGGCTCAGCAGTGACTTTAGTGCTTTAAGAACGAGATAGATATACTGGAGAGTGGCTCGGTGGCTCGTCGGCTCGGCAGCCACTTTAGTGCTTTAAGAACGAGGTAGATATACTGGAGAGTGACTCGGTGGCTCAACGGCTCGGCAGTCACTTTAGTGCTTTAAGAACGAGGTAGATACACTGGAGAGTGGCTCGGTGGATCGACGGCTCGCCAGTCACTTTAGTGCTTTAAAACGAGGTAGGTATACTGGAGACTGGCTCGGTGGCTCAACGGCTCGGCAGTCACTTTAGTGCTTTAAGAACGAGGTAGATATACTGGAGAGTGGCTCGGTGGCTCGTCGGCCGGCAGTCACTTTAGTGCTTTAAGAACGAGGTAGATATACTGGAGAGTGGCTCGGTGGCTCGTCGGCGCGGCAGTCACTTTAGTGCTTTAAGAACGAGGTAGATATACTAGAGAGTGGCTCGGTGGCTCGACGGCTCGGCAGTCACTTTAGTGCTTTAAGAACGAGGTAGATATACTGGAGAGTGGCTCGGTGGCTCGTCGGCCCGGCAGTCACTTTGGTGCTTAGGAACGAGGTAGATAAACTGGAGAGTGGCTTGGTGGCTCGTCGGCCTAGCAGTCACTTTAGTGCTTTAAGAACGAGGTAGATATACTAGAGAGTGGCTCGGTGGCTCGACGGCTCGGCAGTCACTTTAGTGCTTTAAGAACGAGGTAGTTAAACGGCCTCAAATTCTTTACTGTGCATCTGTCCATTCTTGACTAATTTAGATCTTCGGCTGCCTGTTTTAGCCTAGAAAATTGGACGTAAAATTTAGCCGTGTCTATGTCAGATATAGACACTCATTAAACATAAATTGCTATTGTGTTTTCTTTCATGAATTATTAATTAGCTTTTTTATCCTGGTTATAACACAGTTTCACACTACGCGTTAGCTTTTTTTTGGAACATCGCTTATGTACCGTTACATACACAGGTACATTGAAACTTATTGAGATGACTGTTTAAGGAATCCGTTCTTCGTTATCTTTTAACATTCTTATATCTTTTGAAACAATTTGTTATATAACGATCACTGAACTTTAATGTTAATAGAAACTTGATTTTGTGACTCACAGCTTTAAAAGTTTACAACTGTCAAATAAACAAGGGACCTGTCACCACAGATGCATGTCTGATGAATTTTTCATTGAGTTCAGGTTTTGAAGGGACTGCCAGGTTCCCTATCCACACTATCCGTTAACGAAGTAACTTTATTTACCCTCATATCGCATATGAGCGAAAGCTCGTTTAAATGCAAATGTCGTTAGGTTGGACTCCATGGGTGGACACAGCAGTGGTTGGTTCCGTCGCTAGTGGTTCTTTAACGTACCATATAATCAATTATGAAGAGATGTGAGACGGGGCCTATACGGTTTATCGTCCTTACCCGAGAAGACTAGAAATTCTAACCATTTGCAGATGTTATTACAAAGGCAGCACTTTATCCTCAATTATTTTAAGAATCCGAGTGTTCGTCCGGCCGGGGTTTGAAACCGCTACCTCCCGCATGATAGTCTGGTGCTCTTCCAACCAAGCCAACCAGTCGGCGGATATTGATGACCGAGACCCACACTGGTACCGGCACCCGTAGGGTTAAAGAGGCTATTCACATAACACTTCATCTTGACAACACCAACAAGGAAAGTGGAATTGAAATTCCTGAAGCGTGGATCCACATGATTAAACAACAAAAATACAGCTGTTTTGTTACTTTCTTTAACTGCTACAGCAGTTTATTGTCCTTTGACAACTTTGGTGAGATTTACATGCATCTAAAATCTAGTTATTTCTTTTCCCCTTTGGTTTCACTCTGCTGTACTGTTTCCTGTAACACAAAAGAAATAAAAATTAACCCCATCCTTTACTACTATTAAAACCTAGCGACATCATCATCATCATCATCATCCTGGAGACAAGGTCGTTAACATTCTCCACATGAACATCGTTATCCTGGATTCCCTTGGCAATCTGTTTCAACTCATTGTTGTCCACGCAGGAACCTACTCCAACTGCAGCAATGTTTACGTCCTTTGAGCAAGAAAAAATGCGAAAGAGAGCCTCGAGAAAACTAAAAGACACCTAAAACTAAAACACACAAGACAACCACTCATCTGAACACTCAGTTGTCAAAGAAAAACGTGCCTCTTTTTATGCACAGAACATAACTAGTTGTGATTGATTGAAACAGACTAGAGTAAGGGATAATATAAGCTAAAAGACGACGACGATGACGACGATGATGCTTATAACAGTATATCTCCGGCCTTTCCCTACGTCAAGGTACCACGGAAAGCCGTAAAAATCTCGAGCAAAAACTAATCTTTCAAATTGGCACTCTTAATCCCCACGGTATCAACGAGCGCTTTTCATTCAATTAATTTATTCCTGTTTTTCACGTTACCATGTTACCACCAATAGCGTAGCTCCATTTTCTGTATATAAACCATACACAACCCACAATTCCTCGATTTGCTCCGACGAAGGGCTAACGCTCGAAACGTCAGCTAATCGAATCCCTGTACGGTGGTCAATTTACATTATCAACTCCGTTGATAAACCAAATTTTCATTTTAATGCAAAAGAAATCCAACTGCGCTTCTGGCCTACCAAGTGCAAGACCAAGCAACGTGATAATAGAATATTGGGCATTTAGTTGATACCACTATCAAGGTAATTAACATTGTAGTATGAGGATTTAAGGTAATGATTCATCAAAGCAAAAGTGATGGAAATCTGTGTTAGCCCATTCTTAACTTGATTTTCTATTTTGCATGGAAGGTAAGGACTAGTCTCACATTTCTCCATGTACATTTGAAATTGCACAACATACTTCACCAAACATCAGAAATCCCATTAAACATTAATGCCAAATGTCATCCAAACATCCCACAAGATTGGTGTGACCAGCTACTAATAAAATTAATCGAAAGACTGTGTGCAGGAGAAGGATGTCCAAAGGATGTGTACATTGATGAGAAAGAGCTTACTTTAAGTTTAATTTTAAGTTTTAAGTTTGATAATACTTTGTCATGCGAATACAACTAGCTTGATACAAAACAACAACAAAAAAGTGCATGACTGGAGAATAATTGGGAGAAACTAAATTCCCATACAAAGAATATTATCTAATATTACACATTCTAAAAACTAAGAGGTGAAATTTAAACGTGGCCCAAAGCTAACCTAATCAAATTAAATCGAATACTTGTCTCTTACAAATCACCCCTGATTTGAGATTGACACTAAAACTTAAGAAGTAAAATTGAAATACAATCCAAAGCTAACCTAATTAAATTACATACTTGTCACTCACAAGCTACTTCTGATTTCACATTGACACAAATAATGTAATAGATAGGACTTAAAACTGTTTAAAGAAGGTGCATGCATGATGTTCGATGGAGTACCATTCCAGTCTGTTATGTAGCGATTAAAAAAAGAAAAGCTGAAGGCCATATATATATTTAGCCAGGCCAAGCCTAGAATCGGAGCTGCACACTCTCACCGAACAACTTCGCATGGCTTTATTTGGGCCAGTTTAATTTGTGTCCAAAACAATTGAGCAGCAGCAGGGAAAACGAAGAGTTTTCGATAGCAAACGTTCGCAAAAAAAGACAGACATCCTTGAGTCTTAACTACTTTCAGATGAAAGCGTAAAGGAATTCAAAGCGGATCAAAGGATCAAAAAAAAAAATATACACTACAAGCGAACAAAGTACGATGCGGGTGTTTGCTCGAAGAAGGAGAAGGTGGAGAAATTAAACAAGACCAGCTAGTAATAAAAATAGCTTGTACTGATTAAGCTAGAAAAATCGGTATTTATTTTGACATAAATTCCCCCTAGAAAAGAAAATAAAGGGTACAAACTGATCGTTTACAACAGTCAACAGGTTGTACCGCAGACCGGTTAGCTCAGTGGTAGAGCACCGGACTACCATGCGGGAGGTCGCGGGTTCTAACCCCGG
>JAEMWC010000024.1:1475000-1497500 GCA_016490735.1 Pachyseris speciosa
TTTTTCGAGCATTTTAATGAGGCAAAAGCATTGAGCATTATTCGAGCATTTTAGTGGCATTTTCCCGGAAAATTAATTTTTTTCGCGAGAAACTAAAAAAGAAATTATTTTTTTTAGAGAAAATGGAGACTAAAACTCAAAATTCATAGCTGGTTTCGAGGATTATGTGTTTTTGGCTGTATTTAAGAACTTGTATACGTTGTTGTTGTCGTTGTTGTTGTTACTTGCAACACTTGTACGTTTTTGTAAGTGTGAACAGTTAACACCATGTTAAAAACTTTGAAATTAATTAAAAACCCGTTGGTATAATGAGCATTATCCGAGCATTTCAGTGGGAAAATTGGAGCATTAAGGTGGAGCATTTTAGCGGGGAAACAAAAGCATAATGTACAAAAGCCTAGTGCACATGCATTTGATCGGCTTTTTTTTTACTCGAGCTTCACTTTCAGCCCTTAATCCTTAATTTTACGAGGACTCATTGCGATTACGTGTTAATAAGATAAGGGCAAAAGTTTCTTAACGCTGTTGAGGCGCCTAGGTCGAAAAACAGTCAGCCATGCTGAGTAAAAACACTCGTTCGCTTACAAAGTAAACAACGTAACAAAACAAACAAACAATTCAACTACTTCTTTGCTTCCAAAACAAGTTTCATTCCTGAACAAAAGTAACAACGATTAAACCAAGTGTTGAGCTTCAATTTATTTAATTTACCTCACTGTCCTGTGTTGTAGAGATTTCTACCACTTGAAAATACGTAGGCTTCAGTAAAGTAAAAACAAGCATCCGCAAAAATAGCAAACGGTTTGTCCAAAGGAAGAGCTTTTTCCACAGAGTTTGAGCTACTCGTTCCTTCCGTTAATACCAGTAAACTGTTAATGACCTTTCTTGGTGAGATGCAAGATGCCGCGGTAAAGTGAAAGCCCTTGTAGCGTTGAATTATACTGTTTTCAACCGCACAATCGATCCAAGTTTGAGGCTTTTCCTTAGAAAAATCTTTCGCTCTTCCTTTCATCACTTGAAAATTCTCCTTCCGTAGTATCTTGAGAATAGATAAACCAATCAGAACCCACCAACTGTGCATATATTTAAGAGCCTTAGGGAGTAGTAGACAGAAAGGTCTAGTCACCCGCAAGGAACAGCGGCGGATCTAAGAGTTTTTGACTTACTTCAATTTACTTCTCCTCGTAACTCCGTCACTCTCCCCAGCAAACCCCCCCCCCCCCAGCCGCCCGTTACAAAAGAGAGTTTTATAAACGAGGATGGGAACGTCAACGAGAACGTCACAAAACAATAGGTTTAATGAGCAAAAACAATCGCTCTGCACGTGCGTGTTACATTTTTCTTTACCGTCCTCTGCAAAACAGCAACGTGAATTGACCAAATTTTAGGTTTTGGCGTGAACTCGAGCACATGATGGCAAATTGTTCTTCTTTTATAATTAACTTTACTTTAACGCCGTTCATAGAAATTTAGTTCCTGGATAGTTCGCCGACATTTTACAAGTTAAACAAATTGGAATAATCGCACAAGTGCTACAATAACGAGAAGATATATTTTGAAATGACATTTTCGTTGCCGTCGCCATCCTTGTTTCTTAATCAATTTAAGGAGACGATCACGTGTTTAACGCTGGTTGGACAAAACTGCTTTGCGAGCAGATGTGAGTGACCATCAGAGGGTACCACCAAAAATAACATTTCACTGTGGAAATATGCCTGGAATTTAGATTAGTCGCAAAATACAATGGCTTTCCATCAAAAACAAGTCAACCAGTTGAGTAATAATAGGCGATCCTGTCGATGCGAGAATTTCAGCGTCAAACAAGTCATAGTAGAAAAAAATTCGGCTGAGGAAAGAGGGTTGGTGGGGGGATCGGGACCCCCCCGACCCTTCCCCTGGATCCGCCACTGAGGAAGATCAAATTTCAGATAAAAATAGCCACCGCTCCTTCCCCACGTGAATTTTCAAGATGGCAGTGTGCCGTTCTCAGAAAGGAAATACAGCTTTTAAAACTGTAATTCAAAAGAAAAAGTCCTAAGAAGACTCAACAGCTTACACAGTGGAGACGAGTTGGTTCATAGCGAAGAAATCCCTCTTCGAGGAAGGATTGTGTTTTGAGCAAGGAGACAACACGTGTTCCATCGCGGATGACAACAAATCTTCGCGAAAATTTTTGGCTTTCTCCGAACTGTTTCTGCACTTCTGGGAATCCACCTTCCAAAAAACTATAGGTTTAAATGTGAAATTTTATGGTGCTTTATCTTTAATTGACGGATTCGTTGTATTCTAAGCAACTTTAGCGAAATTTGCGACAAACACACTCGGTTCGGCCGATGAATTGAGCTCAGAAGTTACTCATAAGATTCGCTTCCTTCGCCTTCGTGTAGATCTACTCGAGGCGAAAAATTGTACGCGTTTAGATAAACACAGGCTTATCTGAATAAATTTTTTATTTAGGAAAGCTTACAGTCTTTTTTTCTGTCTGTTTTTCTGTGCGATCTACGAAAGCCGACAGAAATCCTCGCAGCGCACATCAAATTTGCCGATGTGACAACAGGATCAAATTTCGCTGCGAATTTTCAAAATTTTACTTTCAAGTTTGTTTTTTGGGCAATCTTTGATTGGCAGCAAGTGTTTTTATTTGGAAATTAGGAATTTTAGTTATCGTTGACTAGAGGAGTGTTGTTTTTGTGACCCTGTAAGTTGTCTGTTTATACTGCGCATTTAGTTAATAATTAGTGACTGACAAAAAAATAGAGAAATCCGAAACACGCAGAAATCGCTCGGGCGCCAATGGGTTAAAGACAAACTTCGATCGAAGAAGATGAAGTTGTTTTGCTCAAAATGAAGAAACCAACTGAAAGTGAAATTACGAGCCGCAGAAAGCGCGCAAAAAATTAAGCCTTGATTTGGTTTAAGTGTCCCACACCTTGCTTGAGCATGCGATCAAATCGAAAGCAAGTACCTGGTCAGCGGTCAACTTCAAATTAACAGCTGACCTCGATGAGATCTTAACTTGAGCCCGCGATAGTGTTACGTGACACTGGTCAGCGGATACCTTGTTTTGACAGGTGTCAATTGGCTATAAGATGGATGTCCTGTAAACTAGCTGGTCAGCTGGGCCAGGTGGAGTATGGCCGCCATGTTGGATTATTATGATTATTATTAGGATATTATTGATTATTGGGCAACACCGCCGTCGTCGTTGTGCACGCCCACGAGCAATACCGCTAGCTATTTTTACCATGAGAAAAGCAGTTGACGGGTTTCTATAGGTATGGTGCTCCGCTATAATGCAAACAGAACTAGTGGGAAGCACACAGCAACTTGAAGCAACAAATCTAGTGAACAGTCTATTTCTTTGAGTGGTTTTGTTTGATCATTACAAACGTTTTCAGGGAGTTTTAAAAAGATTGCTAAGGGAGCATACTTGTTTTGTATGCCGAGCGCTAACAATATTTGCCAACAATACAGGTTACGTTCCTGTAAAGGTGTGAACAATTAACAAAACACCCGTCAAGGCCTCCTTTACATGGAGAGAGGAAGATCCTAGCACTAGGAAGATCCTAGAAGGTGGATCATCCTAGCGCCATATGCTTACTGTATTCAGTTTACATGCAAAAGCTTGTACTTGGCCCTAGCGCTAGGATCTTCCTAGTCCTAGGATCATCCTACCTGAGAGGTAGGAAGATCCTAGCACTAGGAAGATCCTGGCACCATGTATACTGCTTTCGCTAGGAAGATCCCAGTACCGGGGACAAAAACAACAAGCTAAACAAAACGTGGCGGCGGCTGGGCGATCAGCGGCTAAAGGAGGACAATTTAGTCGAAATTTCCTACCGAAATTTCTGCATGTAAACCAAACGAAAAGTTGGTTCGCTCTCTAGGATCTTCCTGCCTCCATGTAAACGACCCCTAAATTACCCCCAGGGTATGTCTAAAATCCCGTGGGGAGGTGTGCAAGGCTTAATTTTGGGACTCAAAAATTTATCGTTCAATCTGTGAGCCAGGAAGTTAGAATGTACCCTTTTAATCGTCAATAATTTCAAGGTTGACGCTTTTTGAAAAGAATAATGTCAATTTCACAGGAGACGATTACATGACACCAGTTAAAATTTGAAAATATATCATGTATTTCTCAGTCTGCATTTTGTACCCAGTCTGCAGTCTGCATTTTTATACTGACTGATTTTGAGATTGATGCAGTTTATTTACAACTTGAAGCTCAATACACCTTATTCCAAAATGGCGACTGCTCGGAATGATCTGGGGAGAGCAGCGCGGAAACGAGGCATCGAGGGACAAGTCTAAGTCAAGTATGTAAACAGTAATGGCGTTCGTAGTATCTATCAGGAGAATTGAAGACATACCTGGCAGTTCGTTGAACGGATGGTATCCTAATCAGTTAAAAAATGCTTAACTAAAATTTTCGTTCAAGTGTCGTGGTGATTCTTGTAAAGGTTTACGTAATTACCAAAGCACAATTTTGTAAGCGGTAAGTGATATAGGTGGTTTGCAGCCAATCTCTAGAGACACAAATAACAATGGTGAAACTAACAAATGCTGGTGGACGAACAAAAGGAGCTAATGAGAGATGTATTGTGTACGTCCACCAGCATGGCGGCGATGACGTAACGTGCAAACCACCTATAGTGATTTTGCTGTCGGAAACGCCGACCTTCTGCTAAGGTCAATTAAGTATCTCATTTGCTTCGTTCTTTTACAGCGTGAATGAGTATTATTTGAATTAATAGACCGACTATCTTCTAGTCGACCCGGACGAAAATCTCATCTATACCCGGCATGTAACGACTGAGCCGGTAAAGAGCTTTTCAGGCTGAGGTTAGCGCCTATAATGCACATGTCATCGGCTTCCCCGTGGGCTCGACCCCCGGGGCTACCAGGGAGATATGTGGGGGAATACGAGGAGATGAATGGGATTCTTTGACCGAGGGTAGGGGCAAATCTTGACATTGTTTTACGATCAAAGATTAGGGGGTGGGGGAATTCACAAGTTTGAAAAGGATGTCATGAGGATTTTCAGGTGAGAGACACCTCACCCAGGGGACTTTGTCTTGAGAGATTCCCCGACCCCCCGGGGAAATTCCTCTAGTTTGCTTGACTGATTTTACAATCCCCCTGGTTGGCCCGGGGGTCGACCTCACGGGGAAGCCGATGACATGTGCATAAGTTCAGTTGTCATAAGATGGTATTTAACCCGGGTTAGCGCTAACCATGCTTCGAGCAACTGGGCCTAGGGAAGCTGACTATGTAGAAAAAATATTTTCCCCGGATTAACTTAACCAAAATTTTATTTGCTTGGAACGCTAAAAAGGAGATTTAAATTAAGTTTTTTTTTCTCGGAAATGTAGGTCAGAAAACCAGAAATAATAGTTCAAAATAGTCAGCAAACTGAAAATAAATGGTCATGTTGCCTGTACGCAAGTTATGTGCATATACTTACAAACACACCACATTTGACTGACAACACTAAACAGAGTAAATGCACTAGACTGTCCCATATGTGGAAGTTTTTTGTCTTGTTGTTCACACACTCCACGTGGATTTGAAGGGAGACAATTTGTTGTGTTTGCACAACTTCCTCAGAGGTCATTTGACCTTTGGTTCCAATAAAAAGTGCCCCATGGAAAGTTGACTAATAAATGTTTTGGCACCCCCAGGTGAGATTCCAATGAGCTCCTACAGATTGATATGCCGGTTTTTATACGAGCTATAAAAAGATCACTGTTTAAACGAAGACTCTTAGGCATTTGACAGCAGAGCTCACTGCAGTCAATTATGACCCTGGTAGAAGGATATTTATCTTTAAAATCAGCAGGCATGTGGTCATTGATCTTTGCCCTTGAGGGTCATACTGAAATGATGCTGACCTTGAGGAACATAAAATTAATCTAGGCTTATTGCCTTGGTCTTCCTTGTTCAGGGGCATCATCATCATTTCTCTAATTCATATTTGCTACATCATGAGAAAGTGAATGCCAATAATTAATGTTTTCACCTTCTTTTACTGGATTTAAATACTGAATTATACTCTTGGAAATGTCTCTATTGGGAAATCCAGAATAAAAAGCTAAATCTTTAACTGACTTCATAGATCTATCGACGCTAAATACTTTCGATTGTAAATCTTGGAAATATCCGCCTCGAATTGTCGGAGTTTTTCAGTAAGCTCGGCTTTCTCACAGTCCAGATCATGGATAGCTTTCTCACAGTCGTTTTATAGCTCCCTAGAATCTCTATCAGGAGAAATATCTGAATCACGATGTCTTGGTTGATGACAGTAGGTCAGGAGTTGCTGAGGTTTTCCTCAGTCTTTTTCGTTTGATCGGACTACTATGCTTTGGTGATTTTCGTTTTACGAGCGAACACTTCTTTCACGGAAAAGCGGATGGTACAGCAGTAGTTTTCAAAGTTTTCACGCGACCAGCAAACGAACAAACATAACCCGAAGACTTGAAGTGGCGCAAACATACCCTTGATCGAGTGTTTTTTCACTTAAAGTTAATCCAAGATCCCTTCGTATGGCAACAATCCATTCGGCTTAAACACACTACACGTCGGTCTTCTGGAAACTTCTGATAAGAGATTTTCACACCATTTTTCCACATAAATTGTCTTAGGACAGAATGGAATAGGGCAATTTTGAAGCATGATCGCTCACGATTACCATATGTAAACACCACAAGATTTTCACGCCGGCCCTCGATGCCTCGTTTCAGTGCTGCTCTCCCCAGATCATTCCGAGCGGCCGCCATTTTGGAATAAGGTGTATTGCTGAACCACATTGTTGTTATGCAAAATGATATTTGATCTTTGGCCCCAAATTATGTGTTTGTTGTTGAAAAGGTTCAGTGTTAAAACACATGACATCACACTCTAAAGCAATAACATGAATTTTAGTAAACAGAAGTAAATAATGCGATAATCAGATTATTATTTTAATTAAGAGCACTTCGCTCATTTTTGTAATCAAGAGCACTTTTGCCTTAATACAGTAATTTAAAATCTCCTGCAGTAACATTTCATTCAAAAGTCACTTATTCTCAGTAACTGGGTATCTAAATAACTTGAAACAACGATCCTCCTGCATGCTCGCCTGAATTATGTATACTTTCTCACACATAAGGTAATGCTGTTTTGTACAGGTTCAGAATTGACTTGATTGTATGAATTTGAAGCCCTGTATATTATGGTTTGCTTTTTTCTTGTCCGGATTTTTTTCGATCATCCCCTCCACCCAAAAAGAGAATCAGCCATCTCTAATGAACTACATATCAGTAATCGTGACATGCTGTACTTCCAAACCATGCATAAAATAAAATAAAAAATGGTACAGTTAATTTTATGACCTAAGTGAACCCTACTTTGCCACCCTGATTGTGTTAAAGCTGATTTGTAGCTAATTGTAGCCTGTGTAAGTGACAGAATACAGTGTGTGATTGCAATCAAACCTGTATAGTATCAAGTAGACGTCATAGTAAGCAGACACCCTTTATTAAGTGGATAGTTGCCAAGGTCCACTAAAACTTAGTTTCCTTTATTTACTAAATACCATCTCTATTAAGCGGTTACTAGAGAATTCCCTGAGGGTGTCTGCATAATACAGGTTTGACTGTATAGTATAATTGAAGCATATAATTACGCTTCTGAGTATAATGACTGCAGTCAAGAGTTTTAATGGAAAACATTGAACATTGCATACAGATTATGTCAGTACAAATGCTTCTTTTAGTTTCAGGTAGTTGATGACATAAGGCTCTTGGCCAACAACATTGACATGGTAAACAACCCTGACAACCTTGGCATACCATTGTATAGCATCTCGAAGCTGACAATAGCATTAAAGAAAATACGACAAGGTAATGTAGTTTGAACTAATAAGGTTATCCTTTAAGCAAATAAAATTATAATTACTTATTACACATGGTTTAATAACTATTGTGCCATGCAATTGGTGACAAAAATACCGTAAACTGCCATTTATAAGCCCCTCCGGTTATAGGCTCAAGTAGTATAACCGGCTTCTCAGAAATGCCACCTCCAACCACACCAAAGCCCGAGGAGCGAAGCGACGAGGGCTTTGGTGTGGTTTCGGTTGCATTTGTGAGAAGCCGGTTATACTACTAGTGATTAACAACTTTTGAGAGAAGTGCGCCACGCCGACCAAAAAACATTTGCTGAAATTTTTTCTAGTATATAGCGATGCCCGCGAGTCACCGCGCAACTACCCGATTGGTACGCCCTATTAGGGAAGTGTCTGATAAGGGCAACCACCAAAAGCCCCCAATGCCGACCAACCACCCAGCTGTTACACCAGCACGCCCAATTAGAGAAACAGACCCAAAGGGTAGCAACCAAAACCTCGGGATGTCGAAAAATCGCAAATCCCGCAAGCAGAGCCGCAAGGTGGCCCCACAAACAAAACTAAACCAACAAACCACCAAAGAAAACAAATCATTGTCTACAATGAATCCAAAAAATCAACAAAGGAAGAAGAGTGTGAACGACGTAAATCATATATGAACTGCGGAAATGAAATCAAATGAAGAATGATCGTCGCAGTTGTGAACGCAATTTATGCAATTGCAAAAAGAAGCCTGAAAAAAATTCAGGACCCCAACGGGGTTTGAACCTGTGACCTCGCGATTACCGGTGCGACGCTCTAACCGAAATGAGTGTGAACGACATACGAAATGAATCATATATGAACTGCGTTCACACTCATTTCTTTCACGGGAACATATGAACCCACAGTTGACCTGCTCCCAACGTCAGTGGCTTCATAGCTCAGTTGGTTAGAGCGTCGCACCGGTAATCGCGAGGTCACGGGTTCAAACCCCGTTGGGGTCCTGAATTTTTTTCAGGCTTCTTTTTGCAATTGCATAAATTGCGTTCACAACTGCGACGATCATTCTTCATTTGATTTCATTTCCGCAGTTCATATATGATTTACGTCGTTCACACTCTTCTTCCTTTGTTGATTTTTTGGATTCATTTTCAGGCTTCTTTTCGCAATTGCATAAGTTGCGTTCACAACTGCGAGGATCATTCTTCATTTGAAAGGAAGAAGAGTACGACGAAGAAGCAATACTAAAATATCTAGACGAAGTATTCGGAACGGAAGAGCAGCGGCCCGTGCCGGCACCGCGGACCAAAGAGCAAAGGCCAGTCCCTGCGCCGTACAAAACGAAGCCAGCCGAGCGGAGTTGGGAAGAAAAGAAGGAAGAGGTAAGGCGGCTCTTCCCACCAGCCCCACGTATTGTTGAAGTTTCGGAGGATGAAGAAGACTGGGGCTTTTCTCGCTGTTTAAAATGTAGTGGTTGTAATGAGCATACAGGCTGTTATAGAACTGGTGTACTTCCTCCTCCATGGTTGGAAAAGGAAGATTTTCCTGCGCGGGTTTGGGATGAGTGGTTACATGAGGTAATGTGTTCAACATATTAGAACAATCATTGGCAATCGGAACACGAACAACTTTCAGCAGCTTTAAGAAATTTCAATGTTTTTCTTTTTCCTGTTTGCCGAATATTTCGCAAATGTTCTTCATTCCACCCAAGTTTTTCCCTTTCCAACCACTTACAACCAATAAAAAAATTTAAAATTTGTTCCATCAACTCCCAAGGGAGCGTCCACATAGAATCCATGATTTTTTTTTGTGTGTGTGTCATTTGTTTAATTGTGTCATCCTTTTGAACAAGTGTCACCCTTTTGAACAAGTGACACCCTATTGAAGAAGTGGTATACCAAAGTACACGGGTTTCACTGAAAACATCCAAGCTCTCCCACTCGAGCTTCGAGAAAAAATTCTTAAGGAATTCATTTCCTTGAAAATAAAAGAAAAAAACCGAATTGGGTGGAGAAGGATTCAAAAACGACTTCCGTTTATTCATGTTATTCGTGAAAAAATAAAAAAATATTAAAAATGAAGCCGATGAGGTGGAATTTTTTACACTTCTTGACAAGGATTTTGAAATAGAAGAAAATGAAAGAATATTGAGAGTCCTACTTGATTTAAATTGTTCTCATCGCTTTCCTGATTGTGATTGTTCTAATCACTTTTACGATTTTCGGACAGACAATTAAACAAACATTGCGTAAGAGTTATATGGCGCTTACCCCAATTTCCCGGAAAGTCAGAGAAGCATTGCTTCAAGAAATTGAAGAGCGGTTGAGAATAGAAAGCATATATTCAATTGATTACAAACCGATGGAGTTTGTTCTTGTGTTGGTTTATAACTGGGTCAACCCTTGCAGATATGTTCTCAAAACAAAAGAAGTAGCGTTCATTGACCTTTTTCACGAGATTGTTGAGCGGGTAAAAATTAAAACTAGATGTCAGGATCCCCTTCCAGGAATGAACAATTGGACAAGCAATTGAACATTTGTGTAATGAATATATTTCCTAGTGGCAAGGAACAATCCAGAAGTAAAAACCCCTCAGCAAATTTTTGGGGAGGCAATTGGTCGGTTCAACACTTTACATTAGAGGTTCCAAGAGCAAAGAAGAAATGCAGAGTTTTTGTTTCTTGTCTCTTTATTGAAAACATCAATTAATTTCTTCATTTCTGAGCTTGACAATAAAAAATTTTTGGATTTCAACCCTTACAATGTCACCTTTCTTATCAATGAGTTGGATTCCTTTCGTCAAAATAATCCCGGATTCAAAACACAAGAATTGGACAGGGAACTTTTGAAACTTTCGTCGAAACTTGATGAAGCCATCGTGAGAGCGTCGAAAGAATTAAAATAATTTCATTTTGTTGGGCGTTTTAAACAAACAACTCTTTTGGAAGACGAAAAATGATCGCCGTGTTTGCAATCCTTTTTCATTTCATTCTTACAAAACGAAATTGCGCACCTAACCGTCCCAGAAGTCCGAAAAGAAATAAGGTGCGTTGTAGATGAGATGGAAGAAGAGGTGCTTGAAACTCTTGTTTGAAAACATTTTTCGAGGTACACGCTTTTGAACAAGGGGGTCACCCAAGTATGTGTGGGCGATCACATGTGGAGATTGGACACAACTGGAGATGGAAGCTAAGAGTCCGGTTGAAACTTTTGAAAAACTCTTTCATTTCTCAACAAATTTCAGCGGGAAAGTAAACAGACACTGTTGTCCACCTACAAAACAAAGAAATTGTTGGGAAATTTTTCAAGAAGCGTGGAAAGTTTTTGCAAAAAAATCAGGACCGACCCGCTTTACAATGACACGAGAGATATTGAAATTGATTTGATGGACTTGCAAAGTCATTTCGAAACGTTTCCCGAGCAAAAAACTTCGTGGGTTGAACACAGAATGACAACCTGTATAAATTCCCTCTCTGATGGAGTCCAAGTCCAAGTTTTTGCTTTGCGTTGATCGCATTTCGCGCCAAAACGTGCCCCCACTGTCTTTCATTCCACGGGATCGAATCAAGCGCCTTGACCATTTTCCGGTCAGCAACATGCTTGCACTTTTTTTCATTCATCCCATATTTTTTTGCCCTGCTATAATCAACATCGTGTTGCATAGCAATTGCATCAGTTGCTCTCGTCGGGTCTTGGAAGATTTGTTGGATTTCACCCGTTTCAGGATCATAGTCAAGTTGCTGGTGGAGGGGGTTGTACGGACCTAGGTGGTTGTGCCCTGGGAGAGTCCAACCTTTTCTTGGTTTCGGAAGTTTCCCGATCAGCGCGTGAACATCGACCCCAGAGCCATAATAATTTTTCAACGTTTTCTCAAGAACATCTGCGAAACCACGGTGGTTGGGGACAGCTTTGAAAAAGGCTTTCAAAAGTTTCGGGTCAGGGGCAAACTTCGGAACAAAAATTCCTTGCGAAAGGAAACGGGGGTCGAACGAATCTCCATATCCTGCACCAACGATTACCTTTCCATATCCCCTCCACTTCACCCATGAGTTGTAGGTTTTCGTTCCGCCTTTGCTTTTGTATTTGTCATATTGTTGTTTCATTTTCGCAACCATTACGCGTCCTTCTTTCGCAGAGCCGATCGGACCTTTGAGAAGAGTCGGGTTAGAAACAATACTCCACATGTTTTTGAAATCAACGAAAGGGAAAGGAGGAAGAGGAATTCCGCGTTCATCGAGATCAGGTTTGTCGTTTTTGTAGCAAATGTCCGGTCTGACTTTTGTGCAAAGCTGGTCAAGCATTTCGCTTCCGACTTTCTGCGCAATTGGTTTCCCCTTATCCACAGCCCAATTGATCGCTTTTCTCTGAAGTTCGGGCTTTCTCATCGCTTCGGAAGCGTAATATCGACCCATTTCCACCCCTTTTTTTCGCGAGAAACGGAACCCCGTGGTGGAGAAAAAGATCCATTGCCGTTCCAGCAATGTCCGTACCAATTCCAGCGCCCTCTGCAAGAGAGGGCCCCGCTAGTTTCCCTTTTTCGGTAAGAATCGGGTTTTGGCGATGCCACAGATCGCGCATTTCACTTTCAACATTTTTCGGTTGTTTTCCGTCGTGACAACCTTTTCCGTTCCTGGTACATTCGGTGTTTTCCGTTTGTCCCGTACGTAGTACGCGTCCACCATCATGCTATATTTTGGAAGTAATTTTTCACCACTCTCTCGTTTGCATGCACATTGTCAGAAAACATTCAAAGAATGTCAGCGAAACTCACCCCTTTGTTGCGTTCGTTGAGGAACAGCAAACAGTAATATCCACAGCGCACACTGTCAATTGCCTGAATTTGGTTGCCATTGCGCAAAAATGTTTTGTTCCCTGATTTCCTCGTTTCTTTCTCCCATTCCAACGGAGGGTGCTGTCTAAAAGAGTCAAAATACTCCACATCTTTTCCTTGCCAGCAGGTAACCCAATGTGTCCCCAAACTACCAAAATCATCCATGTTGATGATGCAGGGCGAATGATGAAGAGGTTTGGCTTCGTCTCTCGAGTAAATTCCCTTGATAGGGATGCCGAGATATTTGCACCAATTCGTAAGATCAATGTTCGAAAGGGGGACTCCCGAAATTTCAGTTTTTTTTTCAAAGACCCCCAGACGGGTGGGGGTGATACCAGAGAGGGTTGATCTGCATTCTATATCCCCGCGGAAGGGGTAGTTGAGAGCGGTGGGTACCACGTGCATCCCCTTCCCGATAATGCTTTTCACAAGGTCAATGGCAAGGGGAACCCCGATTGAAGCCAACATTCCGAGAAAACTCCCATATTACGCAGCACCACCCCCACGAACCATCCCTTTTCCAACCAACATTCTTTCCACCGATTTTTTCTGGTCTGGGGACAACCTTTGAGAGAGCTTGTAAAGCTCAATTCCCTCGGACCGTAGCCCTTTCCAAAAGCCCTTTCCTTTTTCAAAGCTTTGTCCGCAGCGAAGCTCAACCTCGCAGTCGCTAAAGCGTTGGCGGCAGATTTAGCCACGGGCGCAAGAAAGGGTCGATCCAGACTGAACACTGTCCAAAAAAGATTGCCGCCGCTCTGTGTGATTTTGGCGATTTGTGTTTTGCTTATATGGAGATCAGCGCCCCGCCCCTCCCGGGCGGCTTTTTTTGTGCGGTTGATTTGGGTGGCGGTCAAAAGGAGAGTATCACCACGTCTGATTTGTTCGGGTTTGACCCGCAGAGTCACGGCCGTTCTTGAGGCAACAGTTTTTTGCAGGCTTTGTTCCTGACCGTCTGTCAGCACAATCTGGAACGGATGGTACTTCGCTATCTTATACTGAAGAAAGAATTTTCACTTCACCCCACAACCAACTCGTTTCCAATCTTAGCGATCACAACCTCTTCTTCGTTCAAGACAGCAGCGAAGATGATGTAATCATGAGTATTGGCGGCTTCATTCAACGGATAATTTAAGATCAGTTTTTTCGCATCGCCCGTCACACTTTCTGTGGTTGCGCGGAGGTCGAAGTAGACAACACGGTCAAGAGTCGAATAGTTATCCACGCTGATTTGGGTTCCGGAGTTGGGGTCGTTCTTCCTGTAACGAAACTCGATCAGGTTGCGGCGGATGCGCGCTTGGTCCTCTCCGTCGTAGTCGAGCTCGGGGTAGTAAGCTGAACCATACTGCAGCCGACAACTGCTCAATATAATTTTGCTGAATTGTCTGAATCAAGGTTGAACGTGTCGAAGAAGTACGGATTTTGAGACAGAGCATTATGTTTTCGCGATTGTTGGAAGAAGACGAAGACATGTTTTGCATTTTTGACACCGGGGGAAATTTGCCACTGTCCAACCAACATCTCTTCGGGCGGAGCTGGGGGTCAAGGTTTCTTGCAAGAAGGTCCATTTGGTCGGTTTCAGGAATTGTTCATTCATCATTTTCTGTCCTTCCGGCGCTATTTCCAGTTTCGGAACCCACAATTCTAGCTTTTTGACCACAATTCTCCGATCAGTGTTACCGTCCTGAATATCATCTCAGCGTCATCCTGCAAAACAATTTCGAACTCAAGCTGCATCGGGGGAAGAAGTCTGTTCCACAACTTCGAGAAGAACGGGAAATGTTTGAGAGGGTTCACAGTTTTCACCGTTCCAGCCCCCCTCGAAAGTTCGTGTCGCGCTTTGATACCTTTGTTGGTGGCAGTGTCATCCGTTACAGTAGAGTTGATGGTGTCGAGATACCAAAACTCGTCCTTTGCCACGCTCCTCGAGTAGTCGTCGGAATACTCCAACAACGTTTTAATGAATATTAATTTGTGGACGCCGTTTGCTTCATAGAGTTTCTTTCCTGCGGACCTCACCGTCAAAGCCTTGATCAGTGAGAAAGACCCGTTGACTGGTGCTGATTCTGTGTCGTTCGCAATATTGGCCCCATCCATTGCTTTGAAACGGTACTCGACGTTGAATTAGGCGTTGTACCAATCGTGGACGACATCCCGGTCTCTTGAAACCCTTTCTTGGTCTGGTGTTGATTTTTTGCCGGTCACACAATCGGTGTGTCGAGATTGATCCGCTCGTAGTCCACCTTCTCAAGATACTTCGGCGATCTGAACCAAGCCATGGTGTATACAACCGAAAAAAATTTTCAAAGGCGGTTGGCCAAAATTTGAGTGAGTTTCCACATTGCATCTCCCTTTGGTCGCGCTCTTCGCTTCTCCAACAGTTGTCGGAATTTTTTCGCTCCCCTTTCACTGAATTTTGTGGGGGTTGTCACCACTTCCTGCTGGGAAATTCGTGTCGGCAGCGGCGCCGGTTTCACAACCTTCGGACTAATGTCCATGAGCTCGTCGCGAATCACCCCGGTTCCTTTGTGCATGTAGCGATACCATCCGGCACACGGGTCGAAAATTTTCATCCACTCACTCGGGTTGTTCATTGAGATGCGAGGATCACAATATAATTCCGAGAGAAATTTTTTAAACCACTGTGGTGGAGCCGACCTCGCGAATTACAAGAGCCAAAGCCACGTCTGACCCGTTGAGATCCAAAATGTTGTTCCTCCCGTCTGTGACACGTATTCCAATTGAGTTGATTCGACTTCTACCGACGGGGTGGAATTTGAGGCGTAGAGGCTCTTTCTTGAAAGCGAAACTAACCGGCAGCCCCACAGTGGAAAGGTTAAACAAAACATCGTTCGCCACATCGTTCACCTCCCATGTGATCAAATCGCAATGAAGGAGAACCCAGTCGACACCCCTTGTAATGTTCGAAACTTTTTGCATCTTTCAGAACCTTCTTGTTGAATCCGAACAGATCTGTGAACTCGCCGACAGAAAGTCGAGCTCGTAGTCTTAGGTGACTCCGATCACGACTCGATAGATCGTTAAATCGAAGTACAGAGTGAAAATGTGTTTTTTGTCTGCAGCAGAGGGGCCAACATACCCCGTGTGCGCCTGCAAAAACGAGGTGATGTTGGTGTAGTCGTACATCCCATCGGGAAACGTCACAGTTTTCCACGCTTCGCCTTTTTTCTCCATTTCAGTTGGTTGTTGTTGTACTGCCCCGCCACATTATGCCAAGAGTAAGTCATCGTGATCAGCTCGTCGAGGGCGGCTTCATAGTTTCGCGTTGGGTGGAGCTCGATCGGTGGGGGGGGGGGGGGGGGTCAAAAAAGATCCGAAAATCGTGGGTCTTTTGGTTGTGGCGTCCCGGCTGCAGCTGTGTGAGCTGGGAATCAAGCAGTAGGTGGAAAGTCATCCTATATAGTTCCGCAAGATTTCCTGACCTTAAGCTCGAGTCAAAAAGCCGCGTTAGAAGAGTTTGGAAATCAGCTGTGTAACATCTTTTCGCAGTTTGTGCGAAGTGTTTCCAGCTCTTTACGAGCCAAGCTTCACATGCAAATCGTTGATCATTTTTTCTCCCTCTGCTCACATCCCGCTCCCCTCCATCAACTCTTCGTCCAAGATTTCGTTTCCCTCTTCGTCTTCTGCGCTGACCATTGCGGGTCTGTGAGCCACGATTTGCTCCAACGCTTCTTCCAAAGCCACCGTCTCTGGTTTGGGTCTCGGCTGTTTCGGTGCGGGGGTCGTTTCCCTCAAGCTCTTCTTCCCCTGTCGGAACTGGCTCGCTGACAGTGGTGGTGGCAGTGCTCTTGCAGCAAGCATTTCGTCTCGGCGTCGTTTAATGTCCGCAAAAGACCAGCCTTTGTATCTTCCACTTTTCACCTCTTAAATATGTGAACGATCATCGCAGTTATGAACATTACTTAAGTAGCAGTGAAAATAAGGCCTGAAGAAAATTCAGTGTTGCACAGGATTCGAACCCACGACTTCTGCAATACCGGTATCGCAGAGGTCGTGGGTTTGAATCCCGTACAAGCCTGAATTTTTTTTTCAGGCTTTATTTTCACTGCTACTTAAGTAGTGTTCATAACTGAGATGATCGTTCACATATTTAATCATTAATCCGCAGTTCAAATATATGATTTTCATACATTCATTCTCATATTTTGACCTCTTGTTGCCCAGTTCGCTCCATTTTCGTAACCATACCGCTAAGCGTCTGTAAATCGTTCGATTCGTTGTATGTCTCAAAAAACGGTGTTGATGTTGGTTCTCCCTAAGTCTGGCGTGGAGAAGGGGCTTCGCTAGCCTCTTCCAGAGGTGGTGGGGGAGGAGGAAACTCAAATTCTTCATCGCTAGCGGGCGAAGGAAGGGGTGTTGGAGCTTCCGGTTGGAAACCTTCCTGCAAGTCGAACGGGTTGATTTGATCGAACTCATCCATCGCGTAGTCGGGCCCCGCCTCGGGTTGCGGCTCGGCTTGGCGGGGATCGTCCAACCGCTTCGTGATCGGTTTGAAAAGTTGTTCTGCCGACATTTCCCCCATCGCTTTTGCTAGTTTGTCTTTCTTAAATTCTCGCCGAATTTCTTGTTCTTACTCCTCCAAATCGACCTCTTTCGCGGCCAGCTCACGCCACTTTTTCATAGACATTGCCTGGTGAAAGTGTTTTCTCACTGGAGGGTATATGGAGAATGAAAATTCCAAACTATGATCCAGGGGTTGCGACGACGAATTGGAACCAGGGGCATCCGTCCATGCCTGAAGACATTTTCCGGATGCTTATCTGCGGCCCCAGTAATTCCGGCAAAACAAACATCCTGCTGCACATGCTTTACGAACTGTTGGAGTTCGACAAGGTTTTACTTTTTTCGAAGAACCTCCACCAGAACAAGTACCAGGCGCTTCTGCAAGACTTTGCGGAGAACATTGACCCCAAGGTTGGATACGAACTCGTCGAAGCGTTCGGGTACGACATCATTCCGCTCGAGGATTTACCCCCCGACAACCAGAAAATCGTCGTGTTTGATGACCTGGTTTGCGAGAAAAACCAGAACGACATCATCAACTATTTATCAACGGCCGCCACCGGAACTGCGCTGTTATCTATCTGTCCCAAACTTTTTACAAAGTTCCCAAAAACATCCGCGACAACTTAGCCACTTCTGTCTCTTCCGTTTCCTTCCGAGAGAAAACAAACGGATCGCCGACGAGCTGGGGGTGGATCCCGACCTGCTGGACCGCGCCACCGACAAAAAATACTCCTTTTATTACGACAAACCCAAGAAAGAGATGAAAAAGAATTTCGATAAGAGAATATAAAGCGACAAAACGACATGGGGTGGCTGAACGAACTTCCGGGAATGTTTTTCCGAAGAGTGGGGGAGGGGGAACCCGGACCTCCTGGCCCACCTGGTCCGCGAGGACGACATGGTGCGAAAGGTGATCCCGGTCCTGCCGGCCCGACCGGTGCGCAAGGACCGACAGGCCCGTACGGGCCTCAAGGACCTGCAGGCCCACAAGGCCCACATGGCAAGAGGAACCTGTTGGTCCTGGAGGTCCTCGAGGCCCGGCAGGTGTGTAAGGACCGAAAGGGGATCGCGGGACGGCCGGCCCGAAAGGAGACAAAAGCGACCGCGGACAAACCGGTGTGAAAGGCGACTGAAGGAGATTCTGGCCCCTCGGAACAGCTGGTCCGCGAGGTTTGCAAGGTCTTCGAGGTCCGCAAGGTCAGCAAGGCCCACAAGGGCCAGCAGGTTCACAAGGTGATTACGTGAAAACGGATGGCAGCAACCAAATGCTTGCGAACCTGTCAATGGGTGGAAACAGGGTGGTAAATGTGGGGGATGTGACGCATGAAGGTGATGCTGTGAATTTCAGAGTTTTGAATCGATCTGCGCGTGTTCTCAGAGCGGCGGTCATGTTGTTGAGTGGAACAAACACAATGGCGGCAAACTTGAAAGTTGGGGGACACAAAATTGTTGATTTGGGAACTGCAACCGCGGATACAGATGCTGTAAACAAAAATATGTCGACGAGACTCATGTAAATTCTTCCGGCCCACAACCCAACCCCTTCAAATATCTGATGGATGATGCGGACGAATCGTCCGATGAAAACAACATCCAGGTCAAAGGAATTTTGAGGTTCCCAAAATCTCCTCACCCAGCAAACAAAAACGCCTATTCTTTCACACTCATCGATGATAAAGATGGCACTGAACAATATCGTTCCAGAATCGGTTTCACTCTTTACAGACTACCAATTGGTTTCTACACATTTGTTGTCGAGTTTTATCCCCCCGAAATGAGTGACATCAGGGTCTTTGCGAGTGCACTAGCCCTGTCCTTTGGAGCGCAAACATGGAAAACCTTTCAACCCATCTCATCGACTGCTGGTTGTGTCAAAACAGTGTTGCAATTCAACAAACGACAATTCGGTCAACCAGAGTATCTTTACCTTGATCTGCATGGAAAGACCGTTAACCCAGATCCCACAGGCCACATGGTGGTTTATGGTGTCAATGGAACTGTTGCGAATGTGTCTTCCTCTGTGTATGACCAGATCTTTGTGGCGAAAGATGGGGAGATAGCGATGCAGTCTGACATTGATTTGAATGGTAAATAAGGCCGAAACAAGCGTCAGAAGTTGTTCAAGGGTGTTGTTGGTGGGATGGAAATGGAAGATTCCCTGGATCTTTATGGGTTTCCTCTTTACGGGGCGAAATTGGGTGCTGATTTCGATTTGAACGACAAAAAAGTCAAGGACGGGAGAACGGTGCTGTTCAAGGGGGACAGGGGAAAAATGTTGATGGGTGCTTCCCTTAACTTGGGTGGGTTTCCCATTGACCAACTGAAATTGGGGGTAATTTGGATTTGAATGGGAATGATATTGATGGGGTTCTTCGTGTTCAAGGAGGGGAAACCGCGTTGCTGGAAAATTTGGATTTGAATGGGAAGAAGGTGACCAGTGGGGGCACTTGATTATTCGAGTACCGAAACGGTGTGTTCCACTTTTTGAGAACGGTCTTAATACCACACATGATCATTCACTTGGAAAGTGACCCTCTCTCAGCGTCGCGTCCTTACAACCCTCAGCTCCCTGAATGGGCATTTTTTCGCCTGCCTACGTTCTGGGCTCCTTACACTATGTTCAGAGAAATGAGGGATGTTTCATTTACGGTAAGTGGACGTGGATTGCCACACCCTGGTATTTTCAAAATCAAGTTCTTCCGCGCTGATGGAACTCTCCTGAGTAAGAGCACAGATCTTGTCAAACAAGGTAAACGGACAATGAAAATTGAACCCGGATTATTACCCTACCCAGCACCAACAAGGGCCGTCTCGATTCTTTTCGCACTCCAGGGTATCAACCAAAACTCACGAGCTTGGCTGACAGTTTCTTTCATCGCATGAATTTTACCCCCCCTCCCATATACCATGGCGTACACGTGGTGTGACTGGTGCGACAAGTGTCGTCTTGTCTGCCCTTGCAAACTGCGCACGCGCAATTCTCCCAAACCGAAGTGGCACGAGCGGGAAAAACTTCGCGCAGCCATGCTCGCTGCAAAGCCGACCGGTGCTTCTTACGACACTGTCTTCTGAAATTTCCACGAAAATATGCGACCATGAGGTTGCTCAAGTGGAAACCCCGACCTCCTCCTGTAAACATCATCGACTTCAACCACATCGACCTGACCCTTTCGAATGACACCTTCGAGATGTTGAAAAACCTTTATGCTTTTTACCACAGGAAACATTGGGGATACAACAAGCTTTTCCGAAAGTTTGAACGAAGAAATCTGGTTTGCAATGTGGTTGCAGGAAAAGCGGTGCTGAAGGGGGCTGTTGCTGAAGGTCTGACTCTCAATCCTGTTGTCATTGCTGGGTTGGCTGCATTTGACGTTATCGTGAAAATAATCGAGGCCGCAAAAAAATACGGCAAGAAAAACGGAGAAAGCCGGTTTCGCACGGGTGGAATACAAGAAAATTCTGGATACTATCAGGTTTTATCTCAGAGGCGAACCCCTCGCCCAAAAAGACTTTCTTGACAAGCTCAAAATGATCGACGACTTTGTAAGTGATCACTGTATGGAAATTCCTGAAAAACTCCAGGTGAAATACACCGAACATTTCACTGCGAATTAACGGCCCACCATCTGTCGAACTTCTCTTTCGCTTTTCTCCGCGTCCGTGGTTTAACTTTCTCGAAAGATGGTGAAATCTTCGCAGAATTTCTTTTTTGCGCGGCCAGATTTCTTCTGGAACCGTCTCGAACATCCTTGGATTCCGAACATCCTTGGATTTTCCAACAAATATATATTCAAATGCATGTCAAAAGTTCCTTCGAAACAAGAGCAGCAGCTTTCCAAAATTTATTACAGTCCGGAGGGCTATTGGAAGGGGTTGAGCGTGGTGAAGAGATTGGCACGAGCCGCGCGAGTTTCGGAAGAGGTTGCGAAAAGATGGCTGCGCAAACAGGCTATTTGGCAAGTGTTTCTTCCCCCACCGCGATACATTCCTCGACCGAAGTTTGATGTACCCATTCCCAACGCGGTGCACCAAGCTGACCTGATTTTCTTACCCCTTGACAGAGTTGGGGGCAAACTTTGGAAATATGTGCTGACTGTTGTTGATATTGGCAGCCGTTTCAAAGAGGCTGAGCTACTCTCCACGAAAGATTCACGGGAAGTTGCTTCGGCTTTTGAGAAAATTTACGAACGTAGCCCGTTGAAGTGGCCAAAATTACTACAAGTCGATCCGGGGTGAGAGTTCATGGGTGCTGTCTCGCGAGTGATGGAGGAGCATGGCACAGCCATCCGACGTGGACATCCGGGTCTCCACAGCGACCAAGGAATTGTGGAACGGTTCAACCGCACACTTGCGGAGTGGCTGTTTCGCCACCAGTACGCTGTTGAGATGCGCCTGCCTGAGGGAGAGCGGTCTGCGGCGTGGGTGCAGAGGCTTCCGCGAGTTGTTGCCGCAATCAACAACCAAGTCACTTGGTTGATTGGATTGAAACCTGACGATGCAATTAAGCGCCTCCGGCCTCGGCTCCTTATCGGAGACCTGTCGGTTTCGCTGAAAAAACGCTCCCCCATGGAACGCCTGTTCGCTATCTTTATCTGCCTGGCGAGTTGGAGGGAGGTGCGCGCAGAGCCACAGACCCTTTTCGGTCAATGGATGTGTTCGAAATTGGGTTGGTTATGACTAAAGCACACCAACCCACCTTGTATTGGCTTCGTAGCGGTCCACAACGCAACTTCGTGCGGGAGGAGTTGATGGTTGTTCCGCCTGACACTGAACCTCCCCACCTAACCCCCGTTGATGTGATACTCGATCGGTTTCGTGTGAATCCCATCCAGTAGCACGTGACGCTTGTCGCTCAAACCAAGCTTCTTCTGGTGGTACGTGACCATGTAATATTCTTTTATGCGGAAACCTCGGTTTGCTGCCATGTCTTTGTGCCCCTCGAGTGCGGCTTTGAAACGCTCCCACGTGATTTTGTTTTGCCGCTTTTGACAGCCCCTTCGTGGAAAACTTTGCGTGTGTTCCGTCAAGGTCGACGTAATAACATTTTGAAAAAAGAGCGATTGCCCCCATTCCTTCGCACTCAAGTTTGAACAACCCTGAGGTGCGCCCGCTCCACTTGTCCCACGCCAACCAATTTTTTTGTCTGCCTCGAATTCCTCTCGCAGATTTGGTTTCACAGTGTCTTCCAATTTCCCACCACTAATCGCTAGATAGTTGCTATCTGTGTCTATCTGGAACAACTCGAAATCACTGCGGTCGATGTATTTGTCCAGAGAGTC
>JAEMWC010000024.1:1505000-1510000 GCA_016490735.1 Pachyseris speciosa
AGCCCCCTCTAGGTTTTGAAACCAGGGGGAACCTCTGGAGGATGTGTACCAATGAATCAACGAATTATCTTCAATGTTGCGCAACTTGTAACAATTCGTATATCTCAAATAGAAAGATGTGTTCACCTTTTCGTGAATCTTTTTCATATAAGGTTCAGTTTGGTTTTTTTCCAAATCTTTCAAACACTTGCAACTAATGAAACGCCTTCCTCGTCTCCCCACTCAACCCCTTCGAATTCTGTGTCAAACAAATCTCTAACTTCTGTTTTATAATTTCCTGCTGTTCGGCGACGGGCAATTGGAGTTTCAAACTCTCGCAACAAACTCCCCAACAACTCGGGGGAAATGGGTTTTGGGGGGTGTGTGTTTTTGGGAAATGAAAAATAATACCGCTTGGGGTATTCTATCTTTTGTGGTGGGGCTGGTGGGAAGAGCCGCATTACTTCTTCCTTCTTTTCTTCCCAACTCCGCTCGGCTGGCTTCTTTTTGCACGGCGCTGGGACTGGCCTTTGCTTTTTGGTCCGCGGTGCCGGCACGGGCCGCTGCTCTTCCCTTCCAAATACTTCGTCTAAATATTTTGCTTCTTCGTACTCTTCTTCCTTTGTTGATTCTTTTGGATTCATAGTAGACAATGATTTGTTTTCTTTGGTGGTTTGTTGGTTTAGTTTTGTTTGTGGGGCCACCTTGCGGCTCTGCTTGCGGGGTTTGCGATTTTTCGACATCCCGAGGTTTTGGTTGCTACCCTTGGGTCTGTTTCTCTAATTGGGCGTACTGTTGTAACAGCTGGGTGGTTGGTCGGCATTGGGGGCTTTTGGTGGTTGCCCTTATCAGACACTTCTCTAATAGGGCGTACCAATCGGGTAGTTGCGCGGTGACCCGCGGGCATCGCTATATACTAGAAAACATTTCAGCAAATTTTTTTTGGTCACCGTGGCGTACTTCTCTCAAAAGTTGTTAATCACTAGTAGTATAACCGGCTTCTCACAAATGCAACCGAAACCACACCAAAGCCCGAGGAGCGAAGCGACGAGGGTTTTGGTGTGGTTGGAGGTGGCTCATCTACCTGTAAACAAAAAAATACCTCTGATTATAAGCCCTTCCCCTCCAAATATAAGCCCCCTCTATCTTTTCTTGTTTTGAGAGAAATGAAGCACTTTCTAGGAATTCTGTGCTGCTTCAAACAGAAAATTTTAAAAGTTATCGTGGAACAATAACTTTACTACTTCTTTTTAATTATAAACTCTGTACATAACTAAAACTTTATTAAAAAATACCATTAAAGTAACTTTTCAATGCTGTACTGTAGTATTGCTGAATACGCATTTGCCACTATTGCCGTGTTCATCAGCAGACTGCTATAGCTTGTTTCAAAGTGCTTTTTCTATTCTGGTTATGAGCTCCCTTGGATATAAGCCCCTCCGTTTATAAGGCCTCCTAAAACCCCTTACAAAGATGTATTTATAAGCATACGGCTTATAAGCAGCAGTTTAGAGTATGTGCTTAAATTTATACCTCGTAAGTTCACATGGTAATCATTCCCTCTCATGTATGGAGATAGAGCCTTAGTTATTTGATGGATGTTTGAAATTAGTGTATTAATGGATTAAAAAATGTCTCTTTCGAGAAACCAAGGAAACATGTTGCACAAGGATAACAATAAAAAAAAGTAGACACGGAAATTGAGGTAGCCATTTTCATGTTCATTAACGGGCATCAACTTAAAAATATTTCTGTGTTACTCTTACAGCTTGGTTGGAACTATTTTAGTAAAACCTGTAAGGGAAGTGATCAAAACTACTATACTTGAACGTGACCCACCAAACAACAAATACAGTAGATGGTGGTCTCTGTCTGCAAACCCCTTTCTCAATCTCAAAGGATGGTATCTTTATTACATAGTCACCCCTCTATCCAGCATTAAAAAAATGACTGACTCTTGCTAGCTGAATTTTTTTGTCAGCTCGAATTTTAAAGCCAAGAAAAATGTTATGAGATAGGTGGTGTCTTAAATCACCCCTACATCAGACAAAGTGAGTCCTCTTCGAACAAACTTGTTATGACCAGTTCCCTAAGTGTGGAACATTAACTGCCGCTTATAATCACCCCCCCCCCCAATTATACGCCCCTCCGGTTATAGGCCCATCTACCCGTAAACAAAAAAAATACATCTTGTAGCTTTTCTTGTTTTGAGAGATATGAATTGGATTTATTATGACGTTTTGAACGTATTTTGATCAGCACTATTATAGCTTGTTTCAAAGCACTTTTTCTATTACAGTTATAAGCCTCCTCGGATATAAGCCCCTTCGTGTATAAGCCATCCTAACACCCCTTATGAGGTTGTACAAGTCCAGGACTTATAAGCGGCAGTTTATGGTTTTCGCATTGATAACTTTCAAATGAAATAAAAGTGGTTGACTCAGAAACAGAAGTTTCTTCCAATTTATTATATCCTTACATTATTTGTGTTGTATTTTGTTTTCTTATTTTGGTATAATATCAAACAATTAATACGAAACTATACGATGGGTTTCCCTGTAGAAAAAAGGTTGTATGCAAATTGTATTGGGTTATTTATACCCCAGGGTACGTATTTGTCTTGCAGGTACAAGATCCGATTCAATTCAGGTTTATGACTAGAATACAAAGGCTATTTTGTAACAATAAAAGATTTTGAATTATCTTTAGTTTCTTTCTTGTTTGTGGTTTTCGGGGTGTCGACAGACCCCATCTAGGGCCCATTTACATAGAGAAAAGCTGTTCCTTGCGGGAGGGTTACCATCACCTCCGAGCTATCTTTTGCCAAGCGTTCATATGGGCCCTTTGACCGATACATCAATCCTGCCCCCTTAGCCAACTTTGCCTTTTTCTCATGCATGTGAACTATTTGATGCTATCAATTACAAAATGTATACCATATCCTTTTACCCAAGTTGCCTCAGTATGAGGTGGGCACCCCTTCTACCAAGGAAAACTTCTCCACATCTGCAGGCCATTAATTTACATGTGTATACAGCCTTCTTTTGTCAATTTAAGTGTTATTGCATAGCAGTCTCCCTTATCGGATATACATGCTTATCTATTGGCTCTTACATGATATACAGCCTTCTTTTGTCAATTTAAGTGCTATTGCATAGCAGTCTCCCTTATCGGATATACATGCTTATCTATTGGCTTTTACATGATATTTACAGGATCTTGGCAGTCTCCCTTTACAGGATCTTGGCAGTCTCCCTTTTATTTACTTATTTATTTATTTATTTACAGGATCTTGACAGTCTCCCCTTTTCGATTTACATGATATTTACAGGATCTTGGCAGTCTCCCTTTTTCGATTTACTTGATATTTACAGGATCGTGACAGCCTCCCTTTTTCGATTTACATGATATTTACAGGATCCTGGCAGTCTCCCTTTTTCAATTTACATGATATTTACAGGGTCTTGGCAGTGTCCCTTTTTCGATTTACATGATATTAACAGGATCTCGAGAATTCCATTTACTTGATATTTACAGGATCTTGACAGTCCCCTTCCTTCGATTTACATGTTATTTACAGGATTTTTACAGCATCCTGATTTTGAAATCTACATGTTATTTACATGATCTTTGTCCGTTTTGTGTTCAGAATTTACAGCATCTTCCCTCACATTTACATGTTTCAGTTAAAAAATTTACATGATTATTGCAAACATGTAAAAGTCCAAAAAACATATAAATTATCTTTTACAGTAAATTTTCATTGATTTACATGATATTTACATGTTATATACATAGTATGTAAATTTTCAATTTTTACTGGCCAATATCAATGTTTAACAGCAAATAGTGGTACGAGTGGATTGCCATGGTTACTTATTTACTTTTGTGCAAACCTTAGCATTGCCTCGCTGTTTATCCTGCATTTACACATGTAGCAAATATGGTGAAAAACCACAGCAAATGCCATATTAGCTATGTTTTGCTAAAATTTGTCTCGACACAAATCATGATCTTTGAACCATATTTGCATACCTTAGCCATGCTCGTAAATGCCACATTTGCTCTCAGGTTTGCTTCACTTGCAAAACTGGTGTGCAGATGTAGAATTGCCAACATGTGCGGCATGTGCACATAGTCATATTGCAACTCCTCACGTTTGGTTGGGAGTAGTTAAGACCACTAAATCTGTTTCATTGAAAACATTTACTTAATGTAGGCAAGTACAATCAAAGCGTCAACGTTGTGAAAGTTTGTTCATGTCGGCAAATCTGATTAAGGTTTCAGTGTTTAATACGTTTGCTCTAAGCAGTAAATGTAACCAAAGGTATTGTTTTTCATTACGTTTTCCTGAATTGACACTCAGTATAAGTAAATATCTAATGCTTGCATAGTAAGAAAAGTCTTCGCAAATCTACATCAAAGATACAATTAATTTTATCATCGTAGCAAAAGCAAATGTCATATTTGCTCTACATATGCAGGTATATTGTTCCAGGGAAAATATTTGTGTTTAGATCGTCCTCACCATCAGGGCAAATTTACTTCAGATTTAGAGCTTCAAATTCGTTACACATTTGCTGTACTCGTAAACCTATGAAAATGCGGTTTTTCGTCCAGTCGTCCCACCAGCATCCAGCTCTTACTTGAGGAGGTAATATCCATGACGGCATCCACAGAAGCTTCTGATTCTTTGAAAATACTTCAGAACATGCCTGAAGTCAAAATTTATCGTTGGAGTGAAATTGCGATCAGAACCAGGGTGGTGAAAATGAAGCCAATAAAGCCAACCATCTATCATTGGCTACATGAGAAGGTTAAGTTGTAAGAAAGATCAGCTCAGTGGGTTTTCTGGTCAGTCACATGCCACGAACACCCATGCAACCCTTGGGTGCCTATATTTTAACTGAGGCACCAAATGCTCACTGAAAACAAAACAGTTCTCTACCAACCTTCTGAACAACTGTACGTGTTCCTATCGCTCTCAATCCCTGCGGCTATTTTATCGATGAAGGCCTTGA
>JAEMWC010000024.1:1515000-1567500 GCA_016490735.1 Pachyseris speciosa
AAAAAAGATATTGAAGACTTTCCTTGGTGGATCTGCTCTACTTTTGAAGATATCAATGACACAACCTGGGCTTGGGACCATTCATTTGAAAACATAGTTAATTCTCATGTTCCCCTGCGTGAAGTCAAGATTAAACAAGACTCCTTACCTTAGGTAAATAGAGATATCAGGAGGGAAATGAATACAAGATTCAAGCTACTGAAGTCTTTTAAAGGTCCCCAAAGCTCAAGCCATTTATGGAATAAATACAAAGAATCAAGAAATAAAGTGACTTACCTCCTAAGAAAGGCTGAAACTGAGTATTGGAGAGAGAAATTCTGTGAATCCAGAAACTCAAAAGAATTTTGGAAAACAGTGAAGGACTGTACAAATATACATAAAACAAAGAAATCTTCTATCATCAGGACTCTTAAAAATAACAATACTGAAATATCAGATGACTTTGATAAAGCTAATTTTATCAATTCTTATTTTACATCTATTGGTGAAAATCTGTCACAGAAGCTCTCTACTCCTGATGACTTTGATATACTGAATCACATCTATAGCATTTCTCCTACTACATATTCTACAGAAATAAGTATCACTCAAATCGCTAAAGACCTCGAAAAGGTGAAAGCCAAGAAGGCCCTTGGACCAGATGGGATCTCATCAAAAGTTTTATCCTTGATCAAATCTTCTGCTGCTGATGGCCTATTCACTGTTTTCACAAAAGCTCAAGTTTGAAAAAATTTCCTGATATATGGAAACAAGCTAAAATTACTCCAGTCTACAAGAAAGGCTCCTTTTCTGATGTTTCGAATTACAGACCAATTTCTTTACTCAGCATTCCTGGTAAGCTCCTGGAGAATCAAATCTGCTCTATTATTGATAGTCACTTGAAAGCTTGCAATCTACTAAGTGAACATCAGTGGGGCTTTAGAAAAGGTCACTCTACTGAAGACTTACTTCTTACTATGACAGAAAAATGGAAGCTAGCTATGGACAAGGGACACATTGTTGGGGCAATTTTTATAGACTTTCAAAAAGCTTTTGACACTGTTTCACATGAGATCCTATCTCTAAAGCTAAATGCAGTTGGTATCTCTGGCCCATTACATCAGTGGCTGATGAATTATTTATTTGATAGATATCAATTTACAGAAATAAACAACAAAAGGTCGGCTCTTCTTCCTATTAAATTTGGTGTCCCTCAAGGATCCCTGCTCGGCCCAAGATTATACACTATCTATACCAATGACCTTCCTAACCAAGTTAAAGATGGCTCGTCCATGATGTATGCTGACGATACTACACTTTACACAATTGGTTCAAGTATTGACCAAGTTATCTCATCTTTGAATGCTATGATGTCACAGATATCTAAGTGGAGCTCTCTAAACAAATTGACTATTCACCCTTTAAAAACTGAAGCTATGATTCTGGCAAAGCAGCAATTTATTGGTCCTTTGCAGCCTTTGCACTTTGGCGTTGGCTTTGTGAAGCTCGTCAACTCTACAAGCTGTCTGGGTGTTACAATTGATAATAAACTCTCGTGGCACTCCCAAGTAGACACTGTTAAAGCTTCTTTTTCCAAAAAAATTGGTGCGCTGAGGAGAATGTCATACTTACCTAAGTCAACTTTGGAAGAAATATATTCTAAAACAATTATACCAAGCATAACTTATGGAATATCGGTATGGGGAAATTGTTCCCAATCATTACTTAATAGTTTAGATCATATTCATGCTCGTGCATGTCGTATAATTAATCGTCTTCCCTCTTCACAAGAAAACAGCTCATGTTTGCTTCAGTGTGACTGGCTCCCTATTAGTTATTTGTATAAAAGGCGTATATTACTTAAGATGCATGAAATTTTTGCAGGGGCTGCTCCCAGCCAAATTTTAGAAATGTTTTCATTATCATCCAGATCACAAAGATTTTGTAATCAATTTAATATTATTAGGGTACAGTCTGAACTTGGTAGAAGTTCCCTTCAATATAGAGGCCCAAATATATGGAACTTTATAAATAAAAAAGCTAAACCATGTAATGTTAGCAAAGAAGGGTTTAAAGCAATAATTAGGAAGCACTCAAAAGATATTCTTAATTTTTCTTTCCATAAGGAAGCCATTGTAATCTCAAACAAGAATGATGACTTTATTTACTATTAATATTAGGATTCATCAAGTTCCTTATTTAAGTTTATTTATTATTATTATTATTTATTATCTATTAATTATTTATTTTAATTAATACCTATGGCAGCCTCCTTGTAATTAAGCTTTGGAGTGATTGTAATTATGATTGCTTTAGTTTATAACTTATTTTACATATCTTAGATAGTTTCATAGCAGGTCCACATCAGCTCATAGCTGCCGATGCAACTATTACTCTGGTAATTTTTGTAATCTTAACCTGCTTTAAAATTAAAAAAAAAAAAAAAAAGCTACAGCTCTCTTAGTGTGTTTGTGTGAAGTGGTTTTTTCCTAGACTATAAAAGAGCCATTTTTGTGGAAATGCTAATAAAGTCATTATTATTATTATTATTATTATTCTGACAGTGAAAACGTATGGATGCCAGATGGATCCCTATCCAGCCAACCTGGGGCGTCGAACGTAACCCAGGAGCCCCCAAGGCTAACAACTCTGTAGCTAGTATAATATATAATATATAATAAGTAAACTAAAATTACTAAAAATGTCCCTGTTCACTCTTCTGCTATCCTCAAAACATCACTTTCAGTATGCGGGTAATGTTCAGGGTGTGCGAGATGACGGCTCTCTGCATCCGGAGTAGAATCTCTATTCCTCGAGCCCCGAACAGTTCCCTCATAGCCTCGTCTACCTCACTGGACCACCCTCCTAGGACATCTATGATGATGTTGTACTGCCGAATGTCATATCCTGGGAACTGCTGCTTGAGTTCCCAGCGGAGGGGGCCATAGTTGGTGGTCTTCTCTTCTTGTTTCTTTTCTCTGTACTCCGTCCACAGGCAGCTCATTTGTACCGCCAGAACACTCTTCTTCTCGTGATCACTTGCTCACTTACTTGCAAAGACTGGGATATCCCAATATGCTTGGGCCTCGGGTGACTCGTATATGGGTTTTGGAACGAGCGGAGAATACCATGGTGGCACTGTATCAGAGAGCTGAAGCTCGCTAAGCATTTCCCAGAACAGTACTTTGAGGGCCGCATTATGACGCGCGAGGTACTTATTCTGCGCAAGCGCAGAACAACTCGCCAGCACGCCAGCACTTTTGGCAGTCTTGCCACAGAATCTACATAGCGTGTCATTAGATTGATTGTCATGGGTCTTACATGCGTGATAGAGCTTTGTCGGTGTTAGCTGTTCATAAAGTTCGACCATCCCGCGATGATTTGTGTAGGCACCGTATCCCAATTCGTCAGCCACACGAAGCATCCCCGCTGGTTCAGCTTGTCCTCTTCCCATCTAGCTGCGAGGAACTTTCCTTGCCATCTCTTTACCTTGACTTCTGTGCAGCCTTTTTGAAGTGCCTCTTGATCTTATCTCTAGGTACATCTGCTCCATCTATGTTGTCACGACACTTGGGGTGCGGAAAACTCAGGTCAAGGGTAATCCCCAATCCCTCTGCAAACGTTCTAGCTTCTTTGACAAGCGACTGATGACCCTGATGTGCCGCATTCTCTTCAAACGCACACACCAGGCTCATGGTGGAGTCTTGACTTGATCTTGGTCATTTTGTACTCTTCCTCCATTGATCTCATTCTACGTCCTCCCAGAGCCCTTGGCAGATAGACACTCGCTTTCAGCCCTAGTGGGTTCTTGCCACCACTCTCAAACACGATCTTCCATGCCTGCCTATCGATGTCGCGCAAGTCTGTCAGACACTAGTGTTGGGACCACATAAGGTACGGCAACACTGACATAGCAAGCTGATTGGACGCTTGAACTCTGTTGGTGTCTGACAGTGGGCTCGACCAGATGACCGAGAGTATCTGCAGGTAGGTCTTAGCAGTACACTGTAGAGCCAGCTTCTCTTCTTTGTCATCTTGAGTACTCTGTTAAGCTTTGCTTGAGACGCTGCGAAGACCCTTAAGTCGTCAATGTACAGTAGATTTGTGACTTTGGACCCCACCGGCCTTGAGAGCCTATAGCCCTCGGTGGAGCGCAGCTTCCATGCTACTGGGTTTAAGCACAACGTAAACAGGCGCGGGCATAGAGCATCTCCTTGGGGTACACCGCTGTTAAAACTGATCACAGGGGAGGTCTCGTTGCTAACTTTGGTGTAACCAACTATCCTGGTGTTCCACACCGCGCATAACTTTCTCACGGCTTCGCAGATCCAGACTGGGAACCTGTGGACTGGCATGATCTTATTGAGCCATCTATGATCGACAGAGTCATAGGCCTTGCGCACATCTACCCAAGCTACGCTGAGATTGCGCTTGTGCCTATGACAGTCCAAAGTTACTGTCCTGTCAATCAGTAGGTTGTTGGTCGTTCCACTACATCCTGCCTTTGCTCCCCTTTGCTGTTCTCCATTAGATCGTACACCTTCAGATGTTGTTCCATGGGCCCCAGTACGCACGAGGTGAACCATTTGTATGACGTATTGAAACACGTGATAGGGCGTTGGTTCTCACTGGTGAAATCACCCTGCTTGGGTATCACCCTCGTATTACCCTCTGTGAACCACTTAGGGTACGCGCATGAACTGCTGGTGATGGTTTTGAAGGCAGATGCTACGCCCTCATCCACCAATAGTTAACCATCCTATCAGGGCCGGGCGCACTCCAGTTCGGCTTCTTAAGGATAACCCTAACCGCCTCGTTTGTCTCCAGGGTCCAGGCCCCCCCGCGTTGGTAAGGGGACACGTTGACTAATAGCCAACTCTATTTCCTTGAGCCATTCTGCATTTTCATCCCCAGTCCCCTCTCCTCCCAGAGTTTTCTCCAAAACCCCTCAGCCTCGGCAATGTCACTAAACACACCTTTGCTCGCGCTGGCCTGATCTTCGTTCCGAGCTACTTTGTACTTTGGCTGGGAATTATCTGGATCTTCCGCCGCCATCGTAGTGATGGTAGCATGCACCCGGCCAGGATCTTCTTTAAACTGGCGGTTTAGGACTTTGGCTTTCTCTTGTCTCCTTTTTCTTCCAAAGCTAACTTTTAACTACCTAAGCAACAACTTTTGGTTCTCAATGTAGCTTGCGAGCGACGACGCTGACAAAGACCTGCACTCCTTTTGCAGGATAGAACGGTTTTTATTTCCTCTTCTTCTTCTTCTTCTTCTTCTTCTTCTTCTTCTTCTTCTTATTATTATTATTATTACTATTATTATTATTTTGACTGTTTATGAAGGGTTTCCTTCCCAGCCCAAGAGTGGTCTCTGAATCGAAGTGTTTATCTGACGTCCATCACAACAGAATAGTTTCGAATTGTGGGAGAACAACGATCATTCTTCAGAAAGGAAACTCCATTGAATTAGTCAACGAACATTGCCCTGAAAAGTACACTTTAAGGGGGCACTCGAAAACTTCTTTGATAAGTAAAATTGAGAAATAAATTAAAAACAAAATTGTTTAGCTGAGTATAGAAAATCTACCAGATAGTTGGCCTGATTGAAAAGCAAATTTGAGTGGAGGATTTACAGTGTCAAAGGCTTTTGAGAGGTCAAGAAAAATACCTACGGAAAATTCACCTCGGTCAAAGGCAGTGGAGATCTTATCATGCAAGTCGATTAGCGCGAGTGCAGTGGAATGATTTTTCCTAAAGCCGAATTGGTTACTACAGAGGATGTTGAAGTTCATCAGATATTGCATTAAACGATTGTAGATAACTCTTTCAAAGAATTTTGAAAAGCTGGGAAGCACCGAGATAGGTCGGTAGTTGGTGAAAAGCGATTGATCATCAGATTTAAAATCCCAGATAAAAGGAATTATGAATTATACCATGCTTTATTCTTACATTGTATAAGTTTTCCTCGCTTTAGAAATTCGCTTAAAAAGACACCTTTAAATTTTAACTCCTGTAATTGTAGATTACAATGTTACTGTAAATTATCTTATTTTCTTGTTCTTAGTAATAGGATACAGTTGTAATCTGTACTTGAATTATTTATAATTAATTTTTGTAATTTGAGTTATTTTTTTCTATTTTTAACATCCTTTTGACCCACCCGACTCCACTAGCCTTCGCTACCTTTGGATGGGTACTTTTATCTGTCAAGCGTCGTTGTTGCAAATAAACTGTTTTTCTTTTTTTTTTTTTAAATTTAAAACAGTATTTTTTGGGGCGCAATATCAACTCAAACCTTTGTATCACTGTAAAAGTAATTCGGTTTACTTTTCAGACTGGAACAAATACCTCCTTCAAAAACAGTCAAATTGAAGCCCTTGAACATTTCCGGAAACCCAAAATCCGTTCGGAGAATAAGTTTCTGCCCTTGCAACTTTCTGCCACTGACATTTTGGCTAATAAGCCAAAAGCCCTGAGAGGATTTCTTAATAACTGAATTTTCAGTTTAATAATTTCTTTTCAGTTATTATTTCAGAAAAAGTAAACATTCAAAGGCAATATCAAGCGCAGTTAAACGTTTTCTGATAAAAATGCCAAGTGCTCCCAAATAATCACATGTGCCCTGAATGCCTTACCTTGCACTTGCTCCTTCAATGCAGCAGTGCTCAGAAAAAGGAAACATATCACCAACATGATGGATGGATAAGAGCCGTTTAAAACACACAAAGAAGCAATTGAACAGTATACGTAAGCTAGTCACTTAAACTGCTTATGTGAAGACCTTATTAATTATCATAGTGTTATTGGAGTTTACCTCATAAATATTCAGATTTCGCTCACCTAATTATTGAAGGGTTCACGTGCAATGATATTTCCCCCTCCCCTCCCCTCTGTTGCTCTGTTGCAGGTTCTGATATTGGTGTGACCGAACATTTTCTTTCACTCGAGTTTTCAAGACGACTAGAAAAGAAGCGTTCACCACTTTATACAGTAAACCGCGCCATTCGGCCAGCTCGTTATTATCGCCACGTTTTTTTGTCCCGTAAAGTGCCATACACTTTCTTAGCGGCCCCCCTGTTAACTGAAACTTTTAAGTCACAGTTTAGAGTTTATAGATAACTGTGAGGTTGGGTTTCTTTAACCCATTGACTACCACACCGGCCGAAGCGGGCCGCGCAGAACCAAGTCCCTTGTATCGCTTGTGACGTCATCAGTTTTAACCCTCGTAGACAACTTTTACATGCAGCATGTGAAGGGGGGAAGAGAAGATATCTTTCAAACCATATATACCCGAATGAGCACGATTCCGTCAAACAGGCCAGAAAGAAAGCATAACAAAAATAATAGTAATAATAAAAATAATAATAAGAAAAAGTGACGCTGAATGAAAATCTTGTTCCACTACCCACTTGCACTTCCTTTCATTTTATCCTACGATCCTAAAAGTATTAAAAGGAGATGAAATTACTGAAGTGTAAAATAATGTCTGAGTAACTTTGTTAGACCCTAAGAATTGATTTTATGTGGTCGAAATTAGGTCATGTTTATATCACGACCTTGTCAGAGTGCGCCCCACTTATCAGTCTTGTCGCATTCAAAACCACTTGATGTTGTTCGTATTATTCCTTTGGAAATTAAATCTTCTCCCTACCGACCTTTTTCTTATTCCACATATTTTCCGATTTATCGCTTCATGGTTTTTTAATCAAGCAGCTTCAACTGACATGTTTATCAGGTCCACTGCAATATTCTTCTGCGTTTGCGATAATTTTAGATGATCATACTTGACCAGGCGTCAAACTATTTTCAATTAATTTGATTTTTATTTACCTTGACCCTGTCCGAGAGGATTTCTTTGGCACAAACGCAAACAATTAGGAATCTAAAAACATAGTTGCATTTGTGTGCCATTTTATGTCTTCTAAACGGCGAAATTCCGTCATAAATCAAACCAATTTCATAACTTTTTAACAAATAACCTTCACGTACCTCGCCCTTTCAACGCAACAGCAGTTAGCAGAAGGAAGCAGATTGCGTAAACCAGCATGATGAGCCACGTGCTCTATTGCACGCTAGAATATGTTCTGAGGGATTTTCTATCTTCTGGCCATAGGCAGACATAACGAGATTTGAGCTATACTGATACGCATAAAAGCAGAGACCTTCAGGTACAATGAGAATTAGTATTAACAAATTACACTAAATAAACACCCCTTACAAGTTAGTTTTACGTATTTCTGGTATTACACACTCCTCCTCCCACAAAACGTTATGATTTTAAAAGGTTCCACACTTAAAAGTATCAAGGATTTTTTATTTCTGGAATTTAATAAGTATGATCAATGTCAACCAAGGAGTTTCCACGATTATCGAAGATCATAAGGAAAATAATTTTTTTCAAAAGAGGCTTTAATTTGGCGCGTTCGCGATCTATTAAGACAGGATATGTCACCCTGGCAATATATTAAGAAAACAGCAGATTCCTATTTCATTGACGATTGTGCCCTTATTTGCTTGATGGCCAGTATCATTATTACACCCGAAGAAAAAGCATTTTGACCGACGAAGGTTTTTATGGCACTGTTGAACAATCAGTTCACCATTTAGAGAAAGAGCGTTGTAGGGTATGAGCGATGGTAGGTAAGCATCCTACGCCCACTGCGGAAGATATTTTCAACAGCTACTACGGTCAGGGTCCTCCATCTGGTATGACCGAAGAAGAATGGGTTTATAGTATAAAAGAAGGTATTGCCTTCCTTGAAGAAGAAAGGTTGTCAGAACAACGAGAAATAGCGCGCGAGTTGAAAAGTTACGCGCGCAGTCTGAAAAAAGCGCAGGCCAGACGTTATATTAGAGAAAAGAGTGGTGTGGGTAAGCCATTACCACAGTCAAAACATCAATAACACAAAAATTATTCAAAATGTTTGTTACGACTTCATTTGCAAAACATACACACTTTCTCAAACCCTCTGAAAGAAGGTCTTTTCGAAAATTGGTTGCGCGGTTGGTCTTTTGAACAGTGGCATGTTTGAATCAAATGGATTCGCTCCCACCCGAGTTGCGGGAGAAGATTTATCACTACTATGTTCAAAACCAACTGAAAGAAAGGGAGAAAATAGGATGGTCTTGGGTTCACAAAGAACTTTTAGCCCCTTTGCTCAGTTTCATTTTTCCGCAATTTTTTTCTGCGCGCGAATAGCAGCGCTCCCTATTGAACAATTGCGACCACAATACAGATGGGTCTCCTGTCAAGAATTCAACATCTCCCTCCCGAACTGAGGGAAATAATCTTTCACAAAACAATAAAAACATAAATTCGGGATAAAACAAAACCATGTGGGAAAGGTACATATGGAGCTTTAAAATTACTTTGCAGATGCTCCCTTTTGCGAAATCGAAGAATGCTTCACCATGGTTACGGTATGTGGCAAATGCCACACTTGCCGACGCAATGGTTATTGTCTGGTCTGTATGCTGAAAAACAGGGAGCACAGATTTTTCGAATGGGGCGAGCAAACGTATATTAAAGAAAAGTGGACGACAGAAATATTTCCATGGCTGCCACACTACTGTCGGCGCTGTATTGGAGGGTTGTGCCCGATGCAAATAAAATTGAAAGATGGTTTAGACCACTCAAGAGAGAGGTTGAGGACGAATTCAGGCGAGTTATAAATGAACTCAGGAATAAAAATGTGTGTTTTGTAACCACTAATATAGGATGGCGAGAAACATCCCACAAAAACCTCCGAAGGTTGCGTTCGAGGAAGCATTAACGGCTTTCGGCGCCTTTCATAAACAATACGAAGAACTGCGGAAAAATGAAAAACGAAACAATCTCATTTCTTACATAAGGGGGGCAATTTTCATTTTCATTCAAGATTTGCAAGAAAAAACATTTTGGACTTTGATCCCTCTTGGATGAATAATTTAAAAGAGGTTGTAGATAGTTTTTATAAAGAACACCCCGACAAAGTCGCAGCATTAGAAAAAGTTTTGAAAGCGGAATCGGCAAAACGGTTGGCCGCCACATTAAAAGCAATTTAGGAAAACATACCAAAGTCAAACTCCTAAACCGAGTTTCTCCTTTTGTGTTAATTGCATTCCTCGCCAGCGCGTGTCCCCATTGTCTTTTTGTTTGCGGGACCGCGTCAAGAGCTTTAACCATTTTTCGGTCAGCAACATGTTTGCATTTTTTTTCGTCCTTCCCATATTTTTGTGCCCTGAATCCACAACTACTATAATCCACATCATGTTGCATGGCAACAGCATCCGTGGCACCCGTTGTTTTTTGAAAGATTTCCCGGATCACCCCGTTTCAGGGTCGTAGTCCAGCTGTTCATCGACGGGGTTGTATGGCCCAGTGTAGTTGTGTCCCGGAAGGCTCCAACCCCTTTTTGGCGCGGGGAGTTTGCCAATAAGAGAATGAACATCAACGCCTGTTCCACAGTAGTAACGCTCCATTTTCAAACCTTTCTTCGCGGTGCCAGAGCCCTCTGCAGGAGGGGCCCCGCTAGTTTCCCGACTTCGATAAGAATCGGGTTTTCGTTATGCCACAGCTCGCGCATTTCGCTTTCAACATTCTCCGCCCATTTTTTGTCATGGCCACCTTCTCCGACCCAGGGACATTCGGGGTCTTGCGGCGCTCTCTCACACAGTACACATCGGGCATCACGGTATATTTTCGAAGTAATTTTTCACAACTTTTTCGTTGTCTTGCACACCGGCGGAAAACATTCGGAGAATATCAGGATAGCTTGTTCCTTTGTTGCGCTCGTTCAAGAACAAAAGACAGTAGTACCCACATCGCACACTGTCGAGCGCTTGCATTTGGTCTTCGTTGCGTGAAAACGTTTTGAGCCCCACCCTTAACACTTCTTTTTCCCATTCCAACGGGGGGTGCTGCCCAAAAGAGTCAAAATACTCCACATATTTTCCACGTCAGCAAGCGACCCAGTGTGTTCCCAAACTACCGAAATCATCCAAATTCAAAATGCAGGGGGAGTGGTAGAGGGGTTTGATCTCGTCTCGGGAGAAAATACCTTTGATGGGAATCCCAAGATATTCACACCGATTGGTTAAATCAATGTTCGAAAGTGGAACATCCTTGAACTTTATCTTTTTTTTTCGGTCTTTCCAAGTTCCCCAAACAGGTGGCGGGCGGTACCATGGAGGGTTTATTTGCATGCCTTGGCTCCGAGGAGGCGGTGGGGGAGGGGGTCGTGGCACCGAGCGTCTCGCACGGGGGCCCACACGCATTCCTTTCCCAACGAGGCTTTTCACGAGGGACAGAGCAAGGGGAACCCCGATGGAAGCCAACATAACCAGAAATCCTCCATACTGCGCGACCCCCCCCCCCCCCCCACCACCACGCACCATTCCCTTCCCGACCAAGTATTTCTCAGGGTTCTGTTTTTGGGCCGGCGTCAACATTTGCGTCAACCGGTAAAGCTCCACTTCTCGCGGGCCGTAGCCCTTTCCGAAAATCTTTTTCAACAGTTGGTCAGCCCCGTGACTTAACCCCGCAGTTGCCAAAGTCTTGGCGACGGATTTGGCCGCAGGCACAATGAACGGCCTGGCAAGACTCAACGCTGTGGAAAAAAGATTGCCGCCATTCTGTACCATCTTGGCGATTTGTGTTTTGCTGATGTTGATATCCGCGCCGCGCCCCGCGTTGGCGGTTTTCTTTACGTGGTTGATTTGGGTGGCGGTCAGAAGAAGAGTGTCGCCACGCCCAATTTGTTCGGGTTTGATCCGCAAAGTCACAGCTGTTCGCGAGGTAAGAGCCTTTCGCAGGCTTTGTTTCTGCCCATCTGTCAAGGCAATCTGAAACGAGTGGTACTTCGTCGCCATCTCATACTAAAGAAAGGAATTTTGCATCTACCCGACAACCAGTTCGTTTCCTTTTTGTACAATGACGAATTCTTTTTCATTCAAGACGGCCGCGAAAATTTTGTAATCGAGGGCGTTGGCGGTTTCATTCAACCGAAAATGGAATTCCATATTCATTGCATCGACCGTTACGGTCGGTGTAGATGCGGTTCCGGTCACTTTCCTCATTGTCGAGCTCGGGGTAGAAGACGGAACCATACTTTCACTTGCAAAAACTTAGTTTTTCCGAGTTGTCTCCATCGAGGTCGAACGTGTCAAAGGTGTATGGATTGTAGGTGAGGGAGTTGTCTTTCCTCGTCTGTTGAAAAAAGACGAAGACATGCTTCGGGTTTTTGATGCCGGAAGAAATCGGCCACACACCATTCGCATCTCTTTGGGCTTGGCTGGGAGACAGTGTTTCCTGCAAGTAAGTCCATTTCACCGGTTTGAAGAACTGCTCATTCACTCCCTTCTGTCCTTCCGGTGTCAGCTGTAGTTTTGGAACCCACAATTCGAACTTTTTGACCACGATTCATCGCCCGGTGGCGTCGTTCTGGAAAATCATTTCAGTGTCGGTCTGCAGCTCAATTTCGAACTCAAGGTTCAAGGCAGGGAGCAATTTGTCCGCCAGTTCTTCGAAAAACGAGTAATGTTTGAGAGGGATCACAGTTTTCCCCGTCCCGCCCCTTGCGAAAGTTTGTGTCGCGCTTCGATGCCTTTGTTGGTGGCGGGGGTGGCGGGGTTGGTCACCGTTGTGTTGTCGGTGTCGAGATACTAGAACTCGCGTTTCGCCACGCTCCGCGAGTAGTCGTCGGAATAATCCAACAACGTTTTGATGAAGATCACTTTGTGGACGTCTGTTGCTGTGTAAATGGGTTTTCCGGAGGATTTCAAAGTCAAGTTCCTGATCAACGAGAAAGAGCCGTTGATGGGCGCCGTTTCCGCATTGTTTGCAACGTTGGCGCCATCTGCAAGGGCCTCGAAGCGGTACTCGACATTGAAGTAAGCGTTGTACCAGTCAAGGACAATATTCCGATTTCTTGAAAAGAAGACCAACCCCGTTTTAACCTGATGTTGGCCGTTTGCCGGTGCAACGAGCGGGGTGTCGAGAAGGATGCGCTCGTAGTCCACCTTTTCAAGATATTGTGGCGCCCTGAACCAAGCCATGGGTATATTTGAAAAACAAAATTTCAAAGCCGGTTAGCCAAAATTTGGGTGAGTTTCCACATAGCATCTCCTTCCGGTCGCGTCTTTTGCCTCCCCAACAGTTGACTAATTTTTTTCGCCCCCTTTCTTCTTTCGGGGGTGTTTCCTCTTCTTGCAAAGAAATTTCAGGAACCGGCAGCGGGGTCGGTTTTGTGAATTTTTCGCCAAAATCGAAGAGCGAGTCACGAACCACACCAGACCCTTTGTGTTTGTAGCGGTACCACCCAGCCCGCGGGTCGAAAAATTTCATCCACTCACTCGGATGGTTCATCATGCTATACATCAAGCAGGATCAAGTCTCAGTGGTGGTGTCCCGGATCACAAGAAGACAAAGCCATATCAGCGCCGTTGAGGTTCAAAATGTTGTTTCTCCCATCTGAGACCCGTATTCCGATTGAGTCGATACACACTTTGTTCACTGGGTGGAACGCAAGGCGGAAGGGTTCTTCTTTGAAAGGGAGGCTGACCGGCAACCCCACCGTGGAAACGCTGTGCAAAACGTCACTTTCAACATCCCGCACTCTCCTTGTGATCAAGTCACAATGGATGAAAACCCAATCCACGCCCCTTGTTATATTCGGAATTCTGTCGCCGACATAACTCGTCTCGCCGCTCAAAATCTTTTTGTCGAAACCCAGCAGTTCGGCGAACTTCCCGACAGAGAGGTCCAGCTCATAGTCTTTGTCGGCGCTGATCACGACTTGATAGATCGTCAAGTCGAAATACATGTCGAAGACGTATTTTTTGTCCGCGCCAGAAGGGTCGACATATGCCGTGTGCGCCTGCAAATACGCGGTGAGATTGTTGTACTCAAACATCCCATTGGGGAACGTCAAAGTTTGCCACGCTTCGCTCCTTTTCCTCCATCGGATTTGGTTGTTGTTGTTGTACTGCGCCCCCACGTTGTGCCAAGAATAGGTCATCGTGATCAGTTTGTCAAAAGGGTTTGGCTGGGCAAAGGGGTTTGGCTGGGTAGTGTTAACGGATCTCCTCCCTCCTCGAGCCTTTTTATTTCCTGTCTGACTTGCTCTTTAGTCCATCCTCTGTAATCCCCACTCTTCAGTGTCTCTTGGCCACTATTATCCATTCTCGTGGCGTGGCGTCTGAGCGTCTGCAAAGTGTTCGCCCTTTGGCGCTTGCGGATATATTCAGTTGTTTCGACCGGGGCTGGCCAGGTCCGGCGAGGAGTAATCTCGTCCCACTCATCCGCAAGAGGTGCAGGAGTCTTCTTCCTCGGTGGGCGAGGGAAGGGGTGTGGGCGCCTCTGGCCAAAATTCCTGCCGATCAAACAGGTTCATTCGGTCGAACTCCTCCACTCCGTAGTCTGGCCCCGCCGCTCCTTCAGGGGTGGTGGGAGTTCCAGCCGTTTCGTGATCGGTTGGAAAAGCCGCTAGGCTTCGATGTTCCACATCGCTTTCGCAAGTTTGTCGCGTTTGATAGCTTGCCTGATCACCCGTTCCTGTTTCTCCAGCGCCTCTTCTGCCGCGGCCCGCTCTCGTCTCTTCTGCAAGGACATGGTTTCTCGCGGAGAAGTATACAGAGAATGAAAATTCCGAACTATGACCCCGACGCGGCGGAAACGAATTGACTGCAAGACGATCCGTCCATGCCTGAGGACATTTTCCGGATGTTGATTTGCGGCCCCAGCGGTTCCGGCAAGACGAACATCCTGCTCCACATGCTGTACAAAGTGTTGGAGCTCGACAAGGTTTTGCTGTTCTCAAAGAACCTTCACCAGAAAAAGTACCAGATGCTTCATGACGACTTTGCCGAAACAATCGATCCCGAGGTTGGTTACGAAACAATCGAAGCCCACGGAGGCGACGACATTGTTCCACTCGAGGAGTTACCACCCGACAACCAGAAAATTGTCTTGTTCGATGACTTGGTTTGTGAAAAGAACCAAAACGACATCATAAACTATTTCATCAACGGTCGGCACCGCAACTGCGCAGTGATCTATCTCTCCCAGGATTTTTTTAAAACCCACAAGAACGTTCGCGACAACTGCAGCCATTTCTGTATTTTCGCTTTCCTCCCAAGAGAGAACAGGCGGATCGCGGCGGATTTGGGTGTGAACCCCAACCTGTTGGAGCGCGTAACTGACAAAAATTCTCTTTCTTTTATTACGACAAGCCTAGGAAAGAGACCAAGAAAAACTTCGACGAGAATATATAGGAAACCATGGGGTGCTTGAACGTACTCGCGGGAAGTTTATTCGGAAGAGCGTGAGAAGGACGACCCGGCCCACGCGGCCCCCCTGGCCGGGCGGGGGAAACACGGGGTGAAGGGGGATCGGGACCGGGACCGACCTCGGGACCGACCGGACCACATGGGCCTGCGGGGTCCTGCCGGACCAGCGGGACCTCGAGGGACACGAGGGTTGCAAGGGCCTCCAGGCCCTCAAGGGGCTCGAGGGCCGCAAGGGCCGACCGGCTCGGGCGACTTCTGAAAAGACGGATCCATTGCGATGACGGGCGATCTCGACATGGGCGACTACCTGATCCACAACCTCGGCTACCCTAAAGACATTCTGGACGCAGTGAACAAAAGCCACCTCGATTCGGAAATTGCGGGGTGTCTTCTGACAAACGGAAAAAACCCCTCTTGGGAAGATCAAGATTGGGGTGGGCATCGGCTGCGCAATTTGAAAGATATCGACTCTGGCTCCCTTCCCACAGATGCCGTCAACAAAAACTATGTGGACGAGGGTTTGCTAACAAAATTCGACAAAATTTCCCAAGAGGATCTTGATATGAATAACAACGCGCTCGTCGATCTCGCTCCCCCTGTCTCCGCAACAGGCGCAGTGAACAAACATTATGTTGACGAGTACTTCCTCCGAAGATATGGTTCGAGTGCAATGTACGGGGATCTGACTATGGCCAACCACAAAATAAAAAATGTCGCAGCCCCAGCAGACCATGAATACGCCGCGAACAAAATGTATGTCGACCAAGCGCCTTTTCTACCGACTGCTGGTGGGTCAATGGCAGGTGTGCTTGATATGCGCAACAATCGAATCACGAACTTGGAAGACCCAGTAGATGCGAGAAAGGGGGCGAACAAAAAATATGTCGACGTGACTCATGTGGATTCTTCCGGTCCACAGGCCAACCCCTTCAAATATTTGATGGATGATGTCAATGAATCCTCAAGCGAAAACAACATCATTGTTCACAGAATTTCCAACTTTCCAAAGTCACCGCACCCGACCAACAAAAACGCCTACAATTTTACACTCATTGACGACAAAGACGGAACTGAACAATATCGTTCCAGCTTCAACCTTTTCACCATCCCGGTCGGTTTTTACACGGTGGTTGTTGAGTTTTACCCTCCGGAAATGAGAAAATTAAGCGTTCATGCAGGCGCAGACACCCTGTCCTTTTGGAGCACAGACATCGAAAACTTTTCCATCGACATCGTCTTCGGCAGCTGGTTACGTCAAAACGGTTTTGCACTTCCAAAAACGGCAGATTGGCCAACGAGAGTATCTTTATCTCGATCTGCGTAGTAAAACCGCAAACCCCGACCCCACCGGCCACATGGTTGTCTATGGGACTTATGGCACGCTCGCAAATGTTCCTTCCGCCGTGTATGGCCAGGTTTTCGTCATAAAAGACGGTCGAATGGTGTTGCAAGCCGTCTTGGAAATAGTGGGACACCGGGTGATGGGCAAACGGCAAACCGATGTTTTCTGTCTACGACTTTTGGCTTGTCATGCATGACAATTTAAATCTCAATGGGTTCAAACTGATGGGCAAATATGGAGGTGGAGTCACGGTCAGCGACCGGGGTTTGTTCAACGTTGAAAATGACATCGACATGGCCGATTATGGGCTTCTTACCATGATACGCTCCCAACCAGATGGAAACCTTGGATTGGAAAAAAATTTGAATTTGGGTGGAAAAAGGGTGTTAGAAGGGAGTACTCCATTGTTTGATGGTTCCAACCAACAATTAGTGTTACACACCGACTTAAATACCAACGGATACAATGTGGTTGGAAAGGGTGGAGGTGGTTTCGAAGTTGACGATGAAGGGCGCACAAAGATGCATGACGATTTGGATTTGAATGGGCACAAAATAAGTGAAGTTCTGCAAATCGTAGGAAGTGAGATACTTTTTCTCAAAGATGTGAATCTGAACTGTCACAAATTGTGGTTTTTTCAACCGCCGAAAATTTTTTTCATCCAAGCCTTTCATGAAGAAAGAACGAAACACGACCGAAGTCTTTTGAAAAGGGTTCAAATGAAGGGCCAAGACATGATTGTTGTTTTGGGGTCTTTCCGTTTCGAAGCTATTCACATTTTGTTCGGTGAATTTTCGGGTGTTTTTATTTTCGTCAACAGAATGGCCCCAAAAAATCCAACAAGTTTATACCACAGACAGCAAATAACAAAATAACAGCCACTAACCATCCTATAACCACAATAAACGTCAATAAAAGATTTTCCGCAGGAAATTTGGAAATTTACTATCAACCCTCAGATGTCAATCCTTTCAAAATTTATCTCATGCTTGAATTCACTGTCTGATCACAAAATCTGCCCGCGAATATGTGTGGCGCCCCGTCTTCTGAAAATTTTCGATATATAACATATGTGGTTGCTCAAGAGGAACCCCCGCCCTCCTCCTCTCAACATCTTCGACTTCAACCACATCGACCCGTCTCTTCCGAAGGACACCGTCGATATGTTGAAGCGCCTCTATGCCTTTTACCACCATAAACATTGGGGCTACGAAAGGCTTTTCCGGACGTTTCAGCGCCGAAACTTGCTTTGCAATGTGGTGGCTGGCAAAGCGGTTTTGACGGGAGCTGTTGCTGGGGGAGTTACTCTCCAGCCTGCTGTAATTGCCGGGCTTACTGCTTTTGGTGCTTTCGTCAAAATTGTCGCAACGGGAAAGAAATACGACAGAAAGACCGAAAAGGCCAGCTTCGCCCGAGTGGAGTACAAAAAAATACTGGACACTATCCAGTTCCATCTCCGGGGTGAGCCTTTCGATGCAAAGGATTTTCTTGACAAATTGAAAATGATCGACGACTTCGTTTCCGACCACTGCATGGAAATCCCCGAGAAACTCCAGGCAAAGTACGCCAAACGCTTCATCGCAGGGGGCTAAACGCTCTCCCAGCCAAACCACCACCATCCGTCGAGCCTTTCTTTCGCCAAGCAACGTGTTGCTGGGTGCATTCTTTCAACGATAGGCAAGAGGACCGCGAGAACTTATTTTTTACGCGGCCAATCATCTTCTGAAACTGCTTCGAAGTAATCGAATAGGAAGCAAATGTAGTTTACCGATTTGGGGTAAACATACTCTCTGAAAGCGTGGATGAGGTTCCCCAAAAACTTCCACCGTGGGAAGACAGCGCCGAAAATTTCGTATTTATAAAGAACTTTGAGGAGATTCGTGTACGAGACAGGATTGGCTTTCCACCCGACCTCCTGTCTGGTTTTGCAGGGGGTGTCGCGATCTTCGAGCCTTTTGCAGGTTTTGCAACTAAGTTCGGATTTTGAACGATCCGCTACCATCCTTTTCCCACAACACATACCATACGTGGGCCGCTTCATCTTCCCCACTATTTTATATGTCTAAATGGATAAGCGTCTTGCAAAAATTTACTATAGCTCACAGGGTTATTGGAAAGGGTTGGCTGCGGCGAAAAAACTTGCCCAAGCTGAAAAGGTTTCGGAAAGTTCGGCGAAACGGTGGTTCGCAAAGCAGGCGCTTTGGCAGATCTTTCTTACCGCGCCGCGACGCATTCCTCGGCCAAAGTTTGACGTGCCAACGCCCAACGCGGAGCACCAAGCTGATCTGCTTTTCATGCCGCACGACAGGAAGGGGAGGAAAACTTTCAAATACGCGCTGACTGTGGTCGACGTGGCCAGCCGCTTCAAGGCAGCTGAACCTCTGACCACAAAAAATTCAGACGAAGTGGCCCAGGCCTTCGAAAGGATTTACGGACGTGGGCCTTTGAAATGGCCCAAGCTGCTGCAGGTGGATCCGGGGCGTGAATTTATGGGTGCCGTTTCCCGCGTTATGGAGGCGCGTGGAACAAACGTTCGCCGTGGACATGTGGAAGTGCACCGCGACCAGGCGATTGTAGAACGCCTTAATCACACTCTTGCCGAGCGGCTGTTCAGACAACAATACGCTGTCGAAATGCGGCTGCCGGAAGGGGAACGATTTGTTGCGTGGGTAGTAACACTTCCCAGGGTTGTAGCCGCTCTCAACAACCAAACCGCCCGGCTGATAGGGTTGAAACCCGCCGATGAGATCCGTGAACGGTCTGTGTTTGCGCAACCCGCAACCCCGTATTTCAGACCTGTTGTAATAGCCGAAAAAGTCCTCCCTGCAGGTACGGAAGTGCGCTATTTGTTTCAACCCGGCAAGGTGAGGGTGGTGCGCGAAAGGCCACGGATCCTGTTTGGTCTTTGAAAGTGTTCGAGGTTGACAGGGTTATGGTAAAACTTGGCCAGGCTGTTATTTATTGGCTTGCTGCCTCGGAGCTGGGGGGTCTTTATGGACCAAATCGCAGCTTTGTCCGGGAAGAATTGATGGTTGTTCCCCCAGACACAGAGTTACCCCCAACTAACCCTGACTGAGATTCTTCACCCATTTCTTTCTGTCGTAATAACTTCTCGGAACCATTTCATAATACATATCACAATATTGTTCCCACGAACCCAATCTATGAATTTCGCCGGCCCGCAAACAGGCCAGACATGCTTCATGAAATTTGCACCTGCATTTGGTACAAACAACGATTTTCGTCTTTCCTGGTCTTTGCGTGCAGATGGGAATCTTGCATTACAGCTCCATGTTCCCCTCAGTTTCATTCCTTCAATAGGAGGTGGTATTCAATAGGTTCGGTGTGAATTCCATCTGGCAACACCCATTTCTTGTCATAGAAGGCACTCAGCCCCAGCTTCTGCTGCACATAAGTTACCATTCTGCCATCTCTCATTCGGAAACCTTTGTTGGTTGTCATGTCTTTGTGCCCCTCCAATGCTTTCTTGAAACGTTCCCATATGATTTTGTTTTGCCTCTGGGTTCATTCCTTTGGTGCTAAACTGCGATGCCAACCTGGAATGGTCTTCTGATTTCGATCTTTCGCTTCCGACTTTCCAGCTCGTATGCGTCGCCGATTTCATCGAGATCTGTGAAGAAGGCGCTTCGCAATGCTCGGTCTGCAACCTTTTCATCCTTCGTAAAAATAGTGTTCGTTTGGCGCTCCACATTTTCAATCATTTTCCCGTAAGCGCTGATCCCCAAGAGTTTAAACAAATCTGCCAACAAAGCCTTGCCTTTGTCTGTGTCTCCTGTTCGGCGGGCTTCTGTTACTTGCTCCACAAACCAGGTGAAGATCTTTTTCGGTTTGTAATTAATTGTTCTTTAGATTGCTGTTATCTCCACTCCGTGGTCGATGTACCAACAGAGAAGTGGAGCATAGACCAACATTTTCTCTGCTGACAGCGCGCCCACCAACTTCCTCCCATCCCCTAGGTTTCTGTTGGTGTGTTGTAGATAATCCATCATGTGTTTCGGAACCGCTTCCTTTGGCACCTCTTTGTTGATGAAGAAGGGACACATCTCCTCGAACTTAGGAATCAGCACCTCGGGCACTCGCAGGTCGACTTCTGCGAAACCAAACCACCTTCCATTTTTTAGGCATTCAGTAAACTTGGGAACTGATTTCACCTCCTGTCCTGCTGGTACAGGAATAATAAGTTCTTTCCCACAAGGCATATCTTTGAGCATCGTTGACAGATATAGTGCGTTTGCGTCATAACCTAAAATTTTTCCACAAGGTTTGGGTTCTTTGATTTGGTGTGATCTGATTTGTGTTGCTCCAACTTCGTGAAAGCGGGTAAATACGAGGCTCGGTCCACCAACCTTGGCTTCTTTCAGCATGTCATAAGCTTCTCTGCAGGGGGCCCACAACTCTGCTCGACGATCGATTGAACCCCGCAGAAGATAATGGAGACTGACTCCTGAAATGCGGACTGCGTCTTTCAAGATGTCAATTCCTTTTCCAGTGTAGAAAGCTCGCATTTTATCCAACGCTTCTAACCCCGGCGTAACATCCAGATTATTGTAGTAACGCAGCCCGTCCGCAAAAGTCTTCATTCCCTTTTCTTCGAACAGACGAACACAACCTCTCCATTCCTCCGGCGTTAAAACCCACTTTCCCCGCAGAGATAAATACCACTCGGGGTGGTCTGGCAAACCCGGAAAGTCAAGTTTGTCTGGACAACCAATCTCCCTCACTCAAACCAATCTCCCCAAAAACACTATGGTGCGTGACTTCTCTATGTTCTCAGATGAGGATTTTAACTCTGAATTAGTGCAAGTCGATTGGGCATCGATTCTTGCAAGAACACAAGGAAATATTGATATCGCTTTTTCAAAACTTTATAACAAACTTAACAAACTAGTAAATAAACATGCTCAGCTCAAACTTTTATCAAAACGTAAATTGAAGCAATGCTCGAAACCTTGGATTACTAAACGGTTACTCAAATCTATAAAGATTAAGAAAGCTCTATTCGCCTCAGGGGATATCGACAACTACAAATTCTATAGAAACAAAATTACAACCCTAACTCGACATAGTAAGAAGCTTTATCACCACACATATTTTACACAGCATATGAACTTGCTGTCAGAATAAACTACGATCCGGATAATCCTCGAACGTTTAAAACCATCTGTTTAGAATGTAACTCCTCAAGATTTCTAGACTTACCAATAATGTGCTGCATGTAATGTGTGTTTTTTCTTCTTTCTTTTTATATATATTTTATTTCTGGGCCCGCAGTAATTGGCTACTTAGCTGTTGCGATGTCAAACGTATTGATTGTAACGTTTTTTGTTTTTTGTTTTTTTTGTTTTTGTATCATAATGGCGAAGCTAATAAAATAAAATGAATTAAAATAAAATAAGAAAACATGGACTGGAATCAACGAGGTAATGAACCGCAACAAAAGAAAGTCTAAACCCATTGTTGGCCTTAAACGATTGAATGGGATTGGTGTGACGCGTAACCCAGCGGAACTTCCGAATGTGCTAAATGATTTCTTTTCTACGGTTGGCCAAAAATTAGCGTCAAATGTACCAGATAGTAATCGTCACTATAACGAATACTTAACAAAAACTAATTTCACCAATTCCTTTTTCTTTGAACCGGTCATTTCGTTAGACATTGAACTAGAAATCTCGCACCTACCATCATACAAGGCTTATGGGCTATATTCGTGCCCTATTCGCGTTCTGAAATGTGCAAAGAGCATATTCTCTTCACCCTTAGCTGAGCTCATCAACCTTTCTGTTTAAGCTGGAAAATATCCTTCCAAGTTAAAACATGCAAAAATTATCCCAGTATACAAAGGCGACGATGAGACAGACCCCAGCAACTACCGTCCTATTTCGCTTCTCTCCGTCTTTAATAGAATTTTTCAAAAAAAATATGTATTATCGACTGAAATCATAAAGCCCAGTATGGCTTTAGAGAAAAATTTTCCACTCAGCATGCAATTTTGGACATACACAGCATGAAAAAAGAGATTTACGGAAAATTAAAGTTGCCGTAAATTTGCGTAAAGTTGGGGCAGCAAGTTTACGCCACTTCGTAAAGCCTTCTAAAGGTAGATTTACGCCTATCGGACGTAAAGCTTGCGTAAAGGTTGTTGAAAGTTGATAAGCCAGATTTACTTTCCTTTACGCGTCATATAAAGTTTGCGTTACTTAGTTGCACTTTATTAGACTGAAAGTAAAGTTAATGTAAAGCTGGTGTAAACGTGTCCAATCGGATTATGCTTGTTTACGTTTTATGTGATGGTTGTTTCAAACCACACCTTTCGCAAAACATCGTCGAATACTACAGAATACTAGCACCAATGAACTACGGCTCGCAGGGTATTGCAAATGACATGGTGTTATATGATCTCTTCAATGAGATTTGGGCTTGGCCTGGATGAGTAAAACCAGTGCTAAAAGAATAACGAGAAAATAGTACTGTTCTATAAATATTTCAATTCTGAATAATTCAAACAATATTTTCCGATCAAACTTAACTCTTGCAGAGTGTTCGTTAGAGGTTCACCCATTGTGCGCTTTTGTTGTTGTTTCACGATCAAAACCAATACACTTCAACTTCTGTGACAGAGTTATCATAAACTCCATCAAATGATTCCTGGCCACTTGTTGCATGACAAAGGTACTTAATACGGGTAAGTAAAGAGGAGTACGACAGCACGACGCAGCCAGCAGCCATGTTGGAATTCAGGATTCGCGTCAAGAGACTGGGAAGGAATGAGCCGCTTCGGTCAACACCTTCAATTGCGGGCTCACAGATAACCGTTATTTTTTATTTCTGGCGGGCACATGGCGGCGTGCAGTTGTGCGAAGGGAACATTTCTTCAGGATTTTTAGTTCCATTCCACTTAAAATGATGGTTCACCAGTACAAGAAAAAGCAGATGTGTGCTTTAGTGGAACAGGTAAGCTTTCGTTAAAATCAAATCAAGTAAATTGTGAAGGAAGAATCGAAATCGTTTATTGTTGATCGGCCATCAGATCGAAGAGTGCGATATTCTATTAACGTGCTAAATCGTAGAACAGCATAGCACAGTCATAGAATTAGAATCGGACGAATCGTAGACAGCATCAATATTCTTCGTTCTTTAATCTCCTACAATAGGAAAAACTGTAATGCTAACCTGGAGAATCGTACCCCTGAATCGGTGGATACACGTACTTCTCTGATTTATGCACATGTCATCGGCTTCCCCGTGGGGTCGACCCCCGGGCCTACCAGGGAGATATGTGGGGGAATACAAAGAGATGGACGGGATTCTTTGCCCGAGGGTAGGGGAAAATCTTGACATTGTTCTACGTTCAAAGATTAGGGGGTGGGGGAATTCACAAGTTTGAAAAGGATGTCACGGGAATTTTCAGCTGAGAGACACCTAACCCAGGGGACTTTGTCTTGAGAGATTCCCCGACCCCCCGGGGAAATTCCTCAAGTTTGCTTGACTGATTTTACAATCCCCCTGGTTAGCCCGGGGGTCGACCCCACGGGGAAGCCGGTGACATGTGCATTAGCACTTATTGCACTGCTCTTGGTCATGTGCCTTTAAACTGTTCTTCTCAATTCGCCTAAAGTGAACAAATCAAACCTTTTCATGGTATCATCCCCAATTTTTGAAATGAAATGCCAGGTGATTTAAGTTGTACTGAGACTGCTCTAACAATAATGCCTGTTGTCATGTATGGTGACTAATTCACTGCATCTCTTGGTTGTTTGCTTTAAACAATCATGATCTAGATTTGGGTGAATTTGAGGATCAGTTTATAGAGTAAGGACGTCCGTTCTGTAAGGAGAAATTAAATACATTGATCACTCTAAAGACTGGTTTTAACCACACTGTTTTGTTTTGATGTTCAACTCAGCTACTGTGGTGGATTAGGAATCAGGTCAATACCAACTAATTCTCACAGAACTACACTGTAAGTCTCTATTCACTCTGGAATTTGGGAGTCAAATTTTAACTGTTTAATTTGTCATGACTGTCAACTGACAGTAACCAGTATCAAATATGGGTGTAGACATGTAATACTGCACCTAATGAAATTTATCTGTCTTGAAGCATTTGGAATTTTTTTTAAATTTACACTGTCATGTATAAACTGAATTGGAATTCCATCATTTGTTAAGTCCTAAGAGTTGTTTTGGAATAAAGAATTCTAAACTAGGTCAATTTAAATCAGAAGTTATGCACATGCCGTTGGCTTCCCTATGGGGTTGATCCCTGGGTTACAGTGTAACCAGGGAGATACTCTGTACATGTATGTGGAGGAATACAAAGAGATGGATGGGGTTTCTTTGCCTGAGGGTAGGGGAAAATGTCAACATTGTTTTAAGATCAAAGATTAAGGGGTAGGGGTCAATTCATGAGTTTGTAAAGGACGTCAAGGGGATTTTCTGCTGAGAGACACCTCACCCATTGGACTTTGTCTTGCAAGATACAGTGTACCACGATCTACCAGGGAAATTCCTTGAGTTAGCTTGACTGATTTGCAATCCCCCTGGTTAACCTGAGAGTTGACCCTATGGGGAAGCCGATGACATTGTGCATTACTAGCAAAAGTCTAGGTTAAGAAGTGGATGATGCATATTATTACAGTTAAAATCTGCTTCTGTTCTAGAGTTACTGTAGTAGTTTAATCAATAAAATATCTCAAGTGACAGTTTTTGTTGTGTTAAGAAAAAACACTCTAGGGCTTGTTTTTAAGACAAAAACTATCAGAGAAATACATGTACATGTACATACTGTACGCGTAGCCTCCTTCACACCCGTTGTTTGTGGCGGTCTTATTTGCCCTCCCCACCAACTTCTGCTGAACCAAGCTGGACATTCCATTCCCTGGAACCGACCAATCACACCGTGGCTTTTAAATTTCAGTGGCTAAGTTTCTGCTGCCTCCTTTGCAGCCCTTCATTGTGCTGGTTCTATTCTCTCTCCTGATTGGATACTCAGACACAATAGGAATGGAATGTCCGGCTTAGTTTAAATTGAATGAATGAATATCAAAAGTCAACATAATGCATTGGAATTTGTGGAAAAATAAGTCTTGGTTAAATGCAAAACATTTAGAGTGTAAAAATTTATAGCTGCCTGATCAGTATAATTGAAGAGTTTACTGTTTCAGCACATTTCACCTGTAAATCCAAATCTTAAGTTTCTAAATGCTGTGCTCTGACATACATACTGTATGCTACTGAATATGTATAATAATTTATTGTCTCAGGGACATACACTGTAAGTCTGTGTATGACTGGCCTAGATGCCTGAATTCATTGAAATACTGGTAATTATTTTGCCAATAACTGAAGAAACAGAAACAAAAAGGGTTTGATGCACATTAATTATTTTGCTCTTTTTCAGTTTAGGCTTCAATGAGAAAGTGTTACTCCAGTTGGTCCAGTGTTTTGGCTTAAGTTGTAAGTAAATTTGCTGAATTTACACCTTCAAATCACAAAATAAGTGCAGAAATACACTTCCAGCAAAGTAATACCAGTACATGTACATGTACAACTGTACGGTGTAGTGTAAGTCTTTGTATCTGTTAGGCTCCATTTCTGCCGCTCACTCGGGTCCAGGCTTTCCTCTCAGAGAGAGAGCTCTATTGGGGAGGAAAGCCCAGACCCAAGTGAGCGGCGGAAATCGAGCCTATGTATCTGTGTGCAAATATTGTGTCAATTCAAGTCTGTGTGGCATTATTATTGCACAGTATACAGAGTGGTTTGTTTTCTGTTGGTTTTTCACGATTGTATTTACATTTCTTCCATTATAGAAGCTCAAGAGTGATGCATATATTTGGGGGCACAGTTGTCTGCTGAGTAATTTTGGATGAGAGCAAAGGTACAGTGCATGAAGTTATGAAACCCAATTTTTCATTTCTTTTGGTTTAAAACTTTGGTTTGCTATTGGTTCTTTCAAATGAGCTTTACTTTTTCTTTCTAATGTACCTTGTTTTAGTAGTCTTTATACAGTAACTGTTATTGATAGAAGAAATGCAATTATTCACACTTGGCTGTGTTTAGATGCATGTCCCCTTTTAAAACTACTGTAATTATCTTTTTTAAAATAGGGTGTAGAGAATCTCTTGTGTGTTTATGTGGTTTTCACACAGAGACCATCAAGCATGAGCTTGACAATCCTCCTTATTCTGCCCTCCTCTGCTGCTTGCATGGACAATCAGTTTTCAGTTTGGTGCACCTTTTTTGTTGTTAGAACAAAATACATTTAGTGACTTGTTTTTTCATTGCCAATCCTTTATAAGTGAATCTATGAGATTTCATAGAAATGCTCAATAGTGTGTGTAGGTGGTTTTTGTTTTTGTTTTTCTTTTTTTTTCTGACCCAACCTACATGTAATTTAATGTCATTTGTAAATAATTTTCATTTTCAAAGTGAGCCCTCTTGATGAGCACTGTAACTATCAGGGCCAACTTTGCCAGCAAATATGTTTAAATGAAAAAAACTTTGGGAACCAGTCTGCAATTATTCTTTTCTACTTTTCCAAGCTATGTTATCCTTATATACAATAAATCTGAGACAATTGTAATTGATGACCATGAAAAATGTATACTAACTGGTTTGAAAAGTTGAACTTAATCACAAATTTAGAGACTGTAGACTGCATGTTATACATGTACACTGTATGTGCAAACTATACACTTCTGAATCCTTTCATGCTGTAATTTTCCTTGTAGCATTCTAAACCAATTTTTTTTTGCAGTTTTTAGAGCGAAGATGATGAGGAGGAGTCTCATGAACTTGTGGGAACAACAACTTCACTAAGGCTGATGTAGACTTCGAGCAGTCCCTCTTTCCTTCCTTCACATCTTGTGCTTCGCAATCACTCACAAGATTGACAAAGGAAGGAAAGAAAGAGGAACTGCTCACAGTCTATTAGGCTGATGAGCACTGGTGGACTCCGGTTCCAACCACAGAGCATTATAAATACAATAGCTCCCTTGTGGGTAGTTTCAATATGTAGTATCCAAAAGGGTAATGGCAGCCCTGTCAAAATATTTTGTAGTAATGGCCAGCATATAACTGGAGTAGTTGGTAGCAACTGCTACACTTAGAAACCCTTGCCTGCTATTTATTTTAGAGCATATCCTGCTGGGCCAGTGTAGTGCCACACTTCCACTTTTGTGTGAAAACACTTTGTCTGATTTGTTGAAAGCTAAGACTTGAGTTCCTCTTTGACACAGTTTAGCCAGAATGCTCTATAGTTCTGCTCTATTTTATGTGGTTTATGAAAACAACCTTGCATTTCAGGCTGTACTTTTATTTTGTTCAGGTTTTAATATTCATATATCCATGAGCAATATGCTCTCCACTTTCCAAATTATCCTGTGTACTTTGTAAATGTTATAGTTTCATAGGTTTCCTTTTAACTGATGCAGCAAATCAGTGTTTGTATAAAGCTACATGTAGCTGGATTTTACAGTAGAAGGGAAATAGCTGTATGTTAAAATTAACTTTTATTGCGTGATTATTGTCATCCGTTTGTAGCAATGAAGAAAGTTGTTAGAATAACCATTAAAAGCGTTCCCTGGTACTGTCATTGTATAGTTAATTTAATCTTTTATTATTAGTTTCACAGCCTATTTCTTTTCCAACCCATAGGGAATAGAGGGAATAGTTATATCTACATGTACTGCCCATTAACTAATTGGTTACCACAGATTCACCACCCAACCAAAAAAATGGAGTTAAAACAACCATAAACAATATAGTTATTAGAACCAATATTAAGGTACTGTGACATAAATTACAAGTGCAAAGGATCACAACAACTTACTTTTAAAGTGTAGCAAAGGCCACCAAACTGGCCTAAATCTCTACTTCACAACAGCTTTACACAGTGCTTAAAGGCCTCTTGGTTGCAATTACAGAACGTAAATGTTGCGTAAAGCTTCGTAAATCCAAACTTTACGCCAGCCTTACACAGTGCTTAAAGGGCTCTTAAAGAAGTCTCATTACACGAGCTTTACGTTTACGCGTAAAGGTAGCGTAAAGCTGGCATTTACATAATGTAAATGTAGCGTAAAGCTTCTTAAATCCGAACTTTACGGCGGATTTATGCTAACATTACTCCAACTTAAATTCGCCTTTTCATGCTGTGATAGTGAATACGATACAAACAAATATGGACAAGAAAATGTTTACATGTGGCATTTCTCTCGACTTGAAGAAAGCGTTTGATACTGTCAATCACACTATTTCACTTGATAAATTGCACCATTATGGGATCAGAGGTATTGCACCCGAGTGGTTCTCGTCGTATTTGGCTAACAGAACACAAACAATCATATTGACAATGACCATATTTCATCCAAGAAGAACTCGGTAACTGGAGTTCCACAAGGGTCTGTTTTAGGCCCCCTGCTTTTCTTGATTTATATTAATGATATTTATCTTTGTAGCAATAAACTTGGCTTTTATCTGTTTGCTGATGACACAAACCTGTTATATGCTGACATGGACTTGAAATCCCTGGAAACCGTAGTTAATAATGAGCTAAAAAATGTTTGTGACTGGCTTAATGCTAATAAACTAACCATTGACGTGAAGAAATCAAATTTCGTCATCTTTAGGCCAGCACAAAGAAGAATTCATCATCAACCATGTATCACAATTCCGGAAAATAACAACAATGGATTCGCGGTTCTTGAATGTAAAGATTATGTAAACTTCTTAGGAGTGCTAATTAACAAGAACTTAACCTGGAGGCTTCACATTGATCATATTGCTTCGAAGATTAGCAAAATAGTCGGCATAATTGCTAGGCTGCGACACCATGTACCTTTAAATACCCTTCTTCAAATTTACCGTTCGCTGATATTTCCCTACACGCTTTACGGTATACTTGTTTGGGATCAGGCAGCACAGTGTGATCTAAAAAAGATTCTTACCCTGCAAAAGCGTGCCCTACGTCTGATTTTCTTTTCCAATAAAATATCTCATGCCATCCCTCTTTTTATTGCTTCGAACATCCTACCTGTTAATATGCTCTACTTTGAAACGGTTTCCACCATAATGCATGACGTTTCTACTTGTTCTACACCAAGGAACATTGGTGAACTTTTTATTCATTCATCTGACGTTCATGCATATAATACGCGTTTCTCTTCCGCAGATAATTTTTATGTACAAAAATCTAGATTGCATGTGAAACTCAAGTCTTTCTCTGCGTTTGGTACAAGGTTATGGAATTGTCTACACCCCGTCAGGCGTAAGCTCACGAAAAGAGCATTTAAAAGAAAAATTCATAAGCTGCTTTTAACTGTACTTGGGATTGAGGACTATTATGTTGACGCCCATTCTCTAATATTGAAACTCGATACCAGTAATTACTGTGCCATATAGCTATATACTTCGCTTACAGACGTATACTACAATTCTCCCTTCTCTACTTTCCAGTCTGCTTTGCTTGTACTATTTCTTTCTTTCTTTTCTTTAACGTGTAACTACACGAAAATTGTCTCTGCCAGTTAGCGTAATGTAGAAAATCAGTTAGCGTAAAGTAGTAATCTAATGCATATCTTATAGTAATATTGTAATAGTTTAGTGACTTTTTACTTATTTATTTATTTAATTTTTTTCATTCCTTATATATAAATAACTGATCCGCCTAGATTAGCCAGTGCTATTTGCGGATCAGTCACGTTTGTAAATGTGTTGTTGAAATCTTAATTAAAGATCATCATCATTATCATCACCACTCATATGGAAACCATGACTTCGCAGCTGAACAACCATAGGCCTTTACCCAACTGTCATAGCTGGTTCCTGGTCCCAAATAGTTGATTATATCGAGAAAGCGAAACCCAGGTGGGAGAAGATACATAATTTTGTTTGCGTCTTTGGCGATTTTCACATGGTTGGATCTGATCGGCGAGGAAACCTGCCAAATGGCTTTCACAAGATGGTCAAATCGTAGCGGCGAGGAAACCTGCCAAATGCTCTTTCACAAGATTCAAATCGTAGCGGCAAGAATTGAATCCAAGCACGGGCACATCGTTGCACCACCCCGTAACCAAAGCTTGTTGGTTCTTTGGGAGTGGGTGGAATGTTTCTGGGAGGAACACCTTTCTGACTTCATCCCTGATTCTTTTCCCCCGCCGTACAACTTCTTCCACAAACTTGCGAATCAGCTCTTTGGGATCTCTGTCGCAAATGTGTGTTGGTTCGCGGTCCAGTGTGTCTCCGATTGAGAAGCAGATTGGTTTATGGATGTTTTGAATGTGTAGTGTGGATGTTGGATCCTTCCTCGCCGTTTTGTCTCCGTAGGCCTCGAAGTCGAAGATGATTGCATGGGGGTACGTTCTTGTGAATACTGGGGGTAGAGGTTCTTGTGTTTGTTTGACTTGACATGCCCAGACTTCAACCACATCATACTTTTCTGCCCGAAGTTGTTGTGTTCGTTTGAGTGTTGCTTGGAACAGCTCTTCTCTGGACTTACCAGCCTTTGTTATTCTTGTGTTTCGATCGGGGAAACAGCGTCGGCAGCCATGCCAGTAACAACCATAGTACTGAAAGATTGTTTTGTTCTCGATGTGGAGCCCATCTACAGAATGGCCCAACACATATGGTTCCCCTCCATGCCCACACTGGGCGTGATGGATGTGAATTCCTCTTTTGCGGGCTTGTCCTGCAACCCAGCGGATCGATTCGGGCAAGGCGTTTGACTGGGGGAAGAAGGCCTTCTCAAACGCGGTTTGTGGTTTTTCGATTTGTTTGTTGGGGCAAACCACCACAGTTTTTCCTCGAGAACAGGTTGTGTTATGCCGTTGCAAATGACACGTCTGTGTACATTTTGCTTGGCAATGTTGGCAAATGTAGTTTTGGCCTAGAGTCTCAATCTTCTTTATAACGAATGCGTGCCCTTCGTACACTCCCATTTTGAGAATGTTTTTGAGTTTTTGATTTGGTGTTCGGAGGAGCCGCCAAACTATTTCTTCGTCTTGTCTTTCGGGTTCATAAACACGGATCCCCAACCAATCAGAAACGGGCTTTCCGTGGTTTGAAGTGTTGTTCAACTTTGTCAAGCTCATCCAGTGAAGTTTTTTGACAATCTTTCGGGGCTTTGTCAAGTTGCAAGAAACTCTGCGCCAATTCTTGCGCCTTTTGTTTGCTTCTGTCGGGTCTAGCTCCTTGATGAACGGCAAGGCATCTCCAGAGGCAAAGGCTGTCTTGATATGTGTCCAAACACACAATTCCGTGGCGCCCGTGTAACAGGGCGCGCAGCCAATTGGGGAGGGGCCCTGTTCCCATTAGTGGTTGGTGGATAAATATCAATCTGACAAAACGTCGGCGGGGGCTTCAAAGACTCACTGTGTATCTGGTGTTTCTATAGCTCCTCCTTCTTGTGATAATCGTTGTGTTTCTTTTTTCTGCAACCAGTCTTCAGCATCAGCACGATTGTTAATACAACGTGAATCTTCTCGACGATTGTGATAGTGCAACATCAGAGATCCATCATGAATGTTTCTCAACCAATATGAATATGAGTGCCGAATGTAGAACGAGGTGTCTGCCGTTTCGTTGATTTTGTTCATAATCGTTTGGGTTTTGTTTGAATAAAGGTCATCGATAATCCTCCATTCAACGAATCGACGACCACTTCTTGTTTCCACCCCTTCACGCTCGGGAGCGCCGAAGTGTGTCGCGAATATTGTTTGATATTTTGTGTGTGGATCTGTTTCCACAGGTGGGAACAGAGGATCGAACTCCGCCAAAATCTCTTGCTGCGACGCTGTGGTGGGGGTATATTTATGGGGAAAATTTTTGCGAGGAGCTGGAACTGGTGGCCGCTTTCTGCGGGGTGCTGGGATGGGGCGATTAGCTTCCATCGCTCTTGCCCTATAACCCCCTCTCTCTAATGGGGCCGACTGTGTGTCTTTCATTGCTCTTGCCCATACGCCCTTCCCTTCAAATAGACAACCCTGGTGGGTTTACTTCAGAGTAGTTGGTAATTGGTTCTCTCCCTGATTGTGTACGAGGTGTGGTTTTGTCGCTCTCCGCTCATTGATTATCTGATTGTGTACATGGCGTCTGTCGCTTTCTGTTCATTGGTTCTACCATGATCGTGTGTGTGGCTTTGTTGCTCTCCGCTCATTGGTTATCCCCTGATCGTGTACGAGGTGTGGCTTTGTTGCTCTCCGCTCAGTGGTTATCCCTGATCGTGTACGAGGTGTGGTTTTGTTGCTCTCCGCTCAGTGGTTATCCCTGATCGTGTACGAGGTGTAGTTTTATCGCTCTCCGCTTATTGGTTATCCACTGATCGTGTACGAGGAGTGGCTTTGTTGCTCTCCGCTCATTGGTTATCCCTGATTGTGTACGAGGTGTGGCTTTGTTGCTCTCCGCTCAATGGTCATCCTCTGAGTAGTAGGTAATGGAGTTGACAAATACAACCGAGGACCAAAACCCGACGAGCGGAGCGAGGGGGGTGTGGTCGGAGGTGGTATTTGTCAACTCCATTACCTACTACTACCAGACCTTCTGTGATTGTCGGAGAACAAGCAAAGCCTTTCTGATTAACCGAATAATTTGAATGACTGCCGAGGATCAACTCGTAGTAATCTTTCTACGATTGTTTAAAATCAACCTAAAACTGTGACGATTGTCGAAGACGAACCATAGAGTTTCTACGATTGTTTGAAATCAACCCAAAACCGTTGTGATTGTTGAAGATGTACTAAAGCCTTTCTCAGTGTGTTTTCCCAAAATCAACTGAAGACTTTTTTCAACACTTGCTGCACGGATCAACGAGAGACTTTCACCTACGGATTGCTGGGGTATTTCGTGGAAAGTTTCCCAAAGATTATTCTAAAGCTAGAAGCGAGGTCCTTCAGAAAGGAAACCATTGAATTAGTCAACGAACATTGCCCTGCAAAACACACTTTAAGGGGGCACTCGAAAACTTCTTTGATAAGTAAAATTGAGAAATAAATTAGAAACAAAATTGTTTAGCTGAGTATAGAAAATCTACCAGATAGTTGGCCTGATTGAAAAGCAAATTTGAGTGGAGGAAAGAACCGAAATCAGCGCTAAAATGAAAGTTTCGTGGATCTTTTATCTCATTCACGATAAGCAAGAATATCGACTTAATTATCGGATCTAAAAAAAACACTTCGCACTTTGTACGTGCCTGTAAGTCTCTACAGAGAAAAAGAGTAGGTTTTTTTTAGTTATATTCGTGCGTGAGCGGAATTATGCCTATTTAATCAACTTTACAAACAAAATATCTGGAAAAATGATTGTTTTTAGCTTTAGACACTTAACCACACATGATATAACCGCCTAATTAGTCATTCTGATATACCGTGGAAAGTGAAACACATGTTTCCACCTTATATCAATCAACCGATCATGTTATGAATAAAACTGCTTAATTTTCTTGCGTCATTTTCACGAAACAAGTTCGGAAATCGAGACAAAATAATAATGTTCAAAAAGTTTGTTTTACGCCATAATAATGTCTGGTTAGCCTGTGAAAATCATAAGTTTAACATCCCAGATAAAAGGAATTATGTATGCCATGCTTTATTCTTACATTGTATAAGTCTTCCTCGCTTTAGAAATTCGCTTAAAAAAACACCTTTAAATTTTAACTCCTGTAATTGTAGATTACAATGTTACTGTAAATTATCTTAATTTCTTGTTCTTAGTAAAAGGATCCAGTTGCAATCTGTACTTGAATTATTTTTAATTAATTTTTGTAATTTGAGTTATTTTTTTCTATTTTCAACATCCTTTTGACCCACCCTACTCCACTAGCCTTCGCTACCTTCAGATGGGTACTTTTATCTGTCAAACGTTGTTGTTGCAAATAAACTGGTTATTTCTTTCTTTTTTTTTTTTTTGAAATTTTAAACAGTATTTTTGGGGGCGAAATATCAACTCAAACCTCTGTAACACTCTAAAAGTAATTCGGTTTACTTTTCAGACTGGAACAAATACCTCCTTCAAAAACAGTCAAATTGAAGCCCTTGAACATTTCCGGAAAATCTGTTCGGAGAATACGTTTCTGCTCCTTGCAACTTTCTGCCACTGACATTTTTGGCTAATAAGCCAAAAGCCCTGAGAGGATTTCTTAATAACTGAATTTTCAGTTTAATAATTTCTGTTCAGTTATTACTGCAGAAAAAGTAAACATTCAAAGGCAAAATCAAGCGCAGTTGAAAGTTTTCTGATAAAAATGCCAAGTACTCCCAAATAACTACATGTGCCCTGAATGCCTCACCTTGCACTTGCGCCTTCAATACAGCAGTGCTTAGAAAAAGGAAACAAATCACCAACATAATGGTTGGATAAAAGCCGTTTAAAACACAGAAAGAAGCAATAGTCACTTAACTGCTTATGTGAAGACCTTATTAATTATCATAGTGTTATTGGAGTTTACTTCATAAATATTCAGATTTCGCTCACCTAATTATTGAAGTGTTCATGTGCAATGATATTTCCCCCTCCCCTCCCCTCTGTTGCTCTGTTGCAGGTTCTGATATTGGTGTGACCGAACATTTTCTTTCACTCGAGTTTTCAAGACCACAAGAAAAGAAGCGTTCACCACTTTATACAGTAAACCGGGCCATTCGGTCCCCTCGTTAGTTTTTTTGTCCCGTTAAGTGCCATACACTTTCTTTGCGGCCACCCCGTTAACTGAAACTTTTAAATCACAGTTTAGAGTTTATAGGTAACTGTGAGGTTGGGTTTCTTTAACTCATTGACTACCACACCGGCCGAAACGGGCAGCGCAGAACCAAGTTCCTTGTAAACAACTTTTACATTTAACATGTGTAGGGGGAAGAGAAGATATCTTTCAAACTATATACACCCGAATGATCACGAATCCGTCAAACAGGCTGGAGAAAACGCGAAAAAAAAAATAATAAAAAGTGACGCTGAATGAAAATCTTGTTCCACTACCCACCTGCACTTCCTTCCATCTAATCCTACGATCCTGAAAGTTTTCCCCCAATTTTTTTCCAGCAAAAGGATGCCCAGAAAATGCCCAGCAAGAGAAAACGAAAGCGAGGCAAGAAAAGCGAAAGAAAAGGGGAGGAGAGAAAGCGTAACGTAGATTGCGAGGGGGGCAGTGAAACTTTTCTCGAAATTTTGTTTTCTTCGCCTGCCCGAACTTGGAAAGCTAATATGAAGCATTAGGGACAGAAGGGCGAAAGGAGCTTATTGTTTAATATCTTCATAAATGACTTATTTTATTTCATTAAAGAGGCGAAGCTGTCTAACTATGCTGATGATAATCAGCTATATTTTGCTGATACTGATCCAGCGGTTGTCGAACATGTTCTCAATAAGGAACTAGTGGTGGTGTGTGAGTGGTTTTGCAACAACATGATAATCTTGAACCCTGAAAAATGCAAGTCCTTGGTTTTATCGCGAAAACCCAATGTGAAGCTATCACTATTTGCTGAAGGTGTTGCATTGCCACTACTTGCTACGGTAGATCTATTTAGGCTTACATTGGACAATTCCCTGAATTTTGGAAAACACATTACGAAAATTAGCAAGAAAGTTGGAAAGCAACTAGATGTTCTTTGTAGACTGAAGAATATATTATCGTTTCGGTCTAAACTATGCCTCTATAATTCGTTTATTATGTCTCATTTTCATTACTGTTCCTCCATATGGCATAACTGTTTCAAGTCTGATAGTAAAAAACTGGATAGATTGCATGAACGAGCACTTCGTTACTTGTATAGTGACGAGTCTTCGCAAACTAGCACTTTTTGTGATCGTATTGGTTACAGCCTTGTGGATCGACGTATCCAGAATTTGTTAATTATTGTTTTTAAGACAATCAACAATTATCCACCTGAATATCTGAGAGACCTATTTAGGTTAAGAGACAACATCAAAAATCTGAGAGGGGTTAAAAAGCTGCAAGTACCGAAACCTAATACGACTCGTTATGGCAAGAACTCAGTAAAGTACGTGGCGGCTATTACTTGGAACAAGATCTCTAATAACCTAAGATCCCTAAGCTCATTGTCAGTCTTTAAAAAAGCGGTTCGACAGCTAAGGTTTTAGCTAATTTCTATATAATATCTATTTAATATCTTTGTTCTATTGAGTAATTGGGCTTTTTATTGCATAGAGCTATGTCATGTAATTTTTAGGCTTTATATTGTAAATAAGTTTTTGGATTACCGTTTCTTTCTTTCTCGGCTTATTAGCATACTTTTGCTAGAGGTCTAACCAACCTCATCAATCCCGAGATTAAATAAAGCTTCATTCTTCAGCTCCACCAGCAAACAGAGTATTCTGCAGTTTTGGTTCTTTTTCGCTAGAGTCTGGCCAGAAAACGGCTCGACGAGTTTCAAAATGTGTTTTTCGGCAAACTGCTCAGGAGTTAAAGGGTTAATGATAAGAACCTGATTTCTCCTTGCAATATCAACAACCTTGTTCTGAGCAAACAGGAAATCGATTCACTTAGAAACGGTCAAGGCTGAGCCATAACTGAATATGCTAATTCTTGGGCTGTTTGATGATAAAGTGTTTCAATAAATCAACAGGGATGAAGCCACTCTAAGGGTACTGAGGCCACAAGGTAGCGGGCATTACCCCTTAAATCTACCAAAGCAAAGATTGAGCCCAAGCATTAGCAGCCATGGACAGCTGTTTCGGCCTAAGTTGTCAGGCCTCATTAGGATGGCATAGCTAATGTAGGTGGGTAATTGAGCCTGAGCATTAGCTATGCCATGCTGATGAGGCCTAACAAGGCCGAAACAGCTGTCATGGCTGCTAATACTTGGGATCAATCTTTGCTTTGGCAGATTTAAAGGGGTAATGCCCGCTACCTTGTGGCCTTAGTGCCCTTAGAGTGGCTTCAGCTTACTTGATCACATTAATTTGTGAAAGTATCCAATTTTTCCATGGTCAAGTTTAAGTATCTAGCGGTACAGAAAGTCCAGCCATCAGCTGGCATATGAACATACAGTCACAATACATTTATTACATTAAAACATTAAAAGATTCAAAGGATTGAAGGTAAGTCCCTAAACTTGTGCACATTTTTCATACATTCTTGGTGCTATGTGGCCCGGGTTCGATTCCCGGACTCAAGTCATAAGTGGGCTGAGTTTGCTGGTTTTCTACTCTGCTCCGAGAGGTTTTTCTCCGGGTACTCCTCTCCCCAAAAACCAACATTTGATTTGATTTCATTTGATTTGAGTTGAGTTGAGTTGATTTAATTTGACTTTATCTGCTTGGCCCCACTAGCGTTTGTTTTATAAATACTACCGAGGGTAAATAAAGGTTATTATTATTATTATTATTATTATTATTATTATTATTATTATTATTATTATTATTATCTAGTGGAATTAATTGCGGAGGCAGGATGGCCGAGTGGTTTAGGGCGCTGGATTTCAATGCGGTCACCCAGGGTTCAAATCCCGCTCTAGCCACTAGCTGGTGATGTTCTGGGTAGTCCCTGGATCAACTCCTCGGTCATCCTTCTAAATAGCCAACTGGTTTGCCTCCGGCGGGTTGAGATTCTTATCATGTTATGTTTATTTTGCTTATTTTCACTTTTGCTGTTTAAATTTCTAATGATGTGTAATATATATTTGAAAATACTGTGTATTTTAGTTGTTTTGTATAGATATATATATATAATACTTTCCTTTTATGTTTTCTCGAAGATATTAGCTCTTGCAAGCTACACTGAAATTCGAGAGAAAATAAAGTTTATGTATGTATGAATGTATGTATGTCAGTAGCGCTGTGACCGTTGGAGAGAAAATGTTCTGATACTGCAGTGGGTTTAGAGCTGTTGGTTTGTTTGTCAACTGTTCTACGATGTTCGTTGAAACGGTCCTTTAGTCTTCGTTTAGTTTCGCCTACGTATTGTTTGTGACAGTGATGGCATCAGTGATGGCATTGTACCATGCATATGACATTTTTAGAATTGCAGTCAATGTGATGTTTGATAAATCTAGTTTCGCCGGTGGAATGAAAAGTATTGGTTGTAAGTCCATCAGTCATGTAGTTGCATTTTAAACAGTTGTGGCCACAGCGAAAGGCACCAAGGAGTTGATTATTTTTAGCAGGATTACGTAGTTTAGCACTGACCAATAGATTGTTAAGATTGTTAGAACGTCGGAAAGCAACAAGAGGGGCAGCCTTGAAAACGTTAGCGCAGCCGGCGGGATACCAGAGATGAAGATAAAATGTTGGAGTGTTTGTGAATAATAGATGATACGGAGCGAATAGCTGGATTGTATGTTACGACTAGGGGTATACGTGTAGGCTGGTTAGTATCGGAATTGCGTTGTTTGGGGGCAAGTGCTTCGGTACGTGAAATGTTGTAAACGCGTTGTATTTCGTTGTTGAGGAAAGAAAGATTGTACCCACGTTTGTTGAGATAAGACTTAAGTTCGTTAAGACGGAGTGCAAAAGTTTCGTCAGAAGAGCAGATGCGTTGAAGTGTAGAATTTAGTGTCGTTAAGCTGTCGTAGCCAGTTTGCAGACTATCATCTTAAACCCCTCGTGCAGACTACCCAGTCAATCATAAAAGACACTACTCACTTCCTTAACAAACTCGAAAATCTCGGACAACTGCCCAACAATGCTATTCTCGTTATTCTTGACGTTTCTTCACTCTACACCAACATACCCCATAAGGAAGGCATTAATGCATGTCGTTACCAGGTTACTTCCTCGACACACGCAAACGCACTACCTCCACTATCGGCACTGAAACTCTGTGTGACCTCATACGCATGATATTCACTATGAACAACTTTTCATTTAACGACAATCACTATTTACAGGTACACGGCACTGCCATGGGAACTAGAATGGCACCATCTTATACCAATCTTTTTCTTGCCGAACTCGAAACAGACACTTTATCACATGTCCCATACCAACCGCATACCTGGTGGCGCTTTATAGATGACATTTTCATGATATGGATACACTCAGTAGACGACCTCAACACCTTCATCACGTATCTCAACAACATTCACCCTACAATTAAATTTACTTGCAATTATTCTTTCACATCCATACCCTTTCTGGACGTCAACGTGTCACTCAACAACGGTAAAATCACTATTGATCTTTACACTAAGGCCACTGACAAACATCTCTACTTATTACAATCCTCATGCCATCCGAGACACAGCAAAAGAGCTATTCCATTCAGTTTAGCTCTTAGACTTCGACGCATCTGCTCTTCTGACGAAACTTTTGCACTCCGTCTTAACGAACTTAAGTCTTATCTCAACAAACGTGGGTACAATCTTTCTTTCCTCAACAACGAAATACAACGCGTTTACAACATTTCACGTACCGAAGCACTCCAAACAACGCAATTCCGATAGTAACCAGCCTACACGTGTACCCCTAGTCATGACATACAATCCACCTATTCGCTCCGTATCATCTATTATTCGCAAACACTCCAACATTTTGTCTTCTTCTCCCCGCTGCGCTAACGTTTTCAAGGCGCTACTGACATGCAATTAATTCCACTAGAAATCTCTAAATCTAATCGTGATGGTGTACGAAAAGCCAGAGAAGCATATCTAATTGAACGACGCGACTACGGGATGTGGCATGAATAAGATTGGAACTGCAGCCGACAACGCCGATACATTTCTCGGAATATTTCAACCAATTCCTGGTCAACCAAGTCTTACGGTATAATAGATTCGATATCATTTATTGGGAATTCACTTGCCGTATTTTATTTATTGATAGAATGCCGCAGTTCTTTAGTGTTTTTGTTAAAATGTTAAGAGTCACGGTTTCATCAGGGAATCAGGCGTTGATGAAATGTTTACGCATAGAAGGGCTCCCAGGAAGCGAAGATTGAACGCTATTATATTATTAAAGATCGATAAAATCATATCAATAGCTACAATCGATATCAATCTTCGGCTGATTTCGATATATATCGGCAATCGATAACCATTTCCAGTACAGTAAATTTGCATAACTCAAAATAACTTGTGTGCAGATTGAAGAACGACGGAAATCACGAAACTGTAAACTGTAAACATAACTCCTATACTTTTCAGTAGCAAAGTAACGTAACAAACCTGAAATTGTAAACATGACTCGCTACTGAAATGTTATACTTTTCAACAGCAGAGTAACGGAGCAAACATTTCTCGATACATTTTGAAATTGTTCATAAAAACGTCTACCGACATTTACACGAGCAATAGAAAGCAACAGAATGGAAGTAGTTCACCGATGGATTTTTTTAATAATCTACGTAAACGCTGCCACTCGGCTACCGTGGCAAAGATTAGTTCTAAAATATTCTAAAATATTATTTTCACTTTTATCAACTGATGTACACAACGAAAGTGTGTCAAGCAAAGCCAAAAAGTAAACGATACCGGATCGCAGTTTATTCGACTGTTGAATATATCACCAGGCAATTTCCGACGATCGCGTCGGCCTACCGGAAGTGATAAGACGACAGACCGATCCTGTATGTGACAAAGCAGCAGCAGCGTGATCAGTACAGCAGAAAAAAAGGGTGATTGTGCCAATATTTTAGTTTAAAACACAGGCTAAATTAAAAACGTACGAAGCATAGCATTTCACTGGACCTCTGAAGTCACCCCAGCCTTTCTACATAAGGCGATAAAAAGTCAACCAAGTCGCTCATCTGTTTATCATTTAAGCTCCTCTAAAGAACATGAAGTTCACAACATCGCCTTTTACCACCGTTCCTCTGCATGTGCTTTACGCGCAGCTCTTCACTTTTCAATGGCAACTGCTAGTATGTGACGTAATTCAAGATGGCGAAAAAGTAGTACGCGAACGACGAAAAATCTCACCACTTAGTATCACAGGGTACCCAAGATTAGGATTCGTTCTCCTAACGTCGAACGCAAAAGCCTGAAAAGCTCCTAAACCCGCAAGATGGAACATGGAACATCCCGGAACATTAAAGTAATTGAAAATAAATAACTGAAAAACATATAGATAAATGAATTATGGAATCAATAAATGATTCAATCAGAAATATTATTAATAAACCAATCACACGTCATTGCCATTATTTTAAAAGAAGGTACCGTATTTCCTGGAATAAGCGCCCATGCTCCTAATAATTATTGTTAAAGCAGACAATGAACTATTTAAAGAATTAACGTTTAGCTGTCAGAAACAGGAAACCGCAACAGCGCCCGCTTTGTTCAAAGTTAATTGAGTAGCTTGGTTTTTATTAGTTTCTTGCCGACAGTCGTACCGAAATGATCAGAGTTTTTACCGCTTACCTGTTGCCCGCATTTATGTATGCTTTATTCAAGGACATTTAGTAAGTGAACCGAAAGTTATTATTGAACTGCTAATTTAGGACTAGATTTCTCGGTTACCTAATGGAGTTTAAAGCGTCTTTATTTAGGCTTGTTTTAAGCACCACGTGGGCTCGTTTACGTCAGTATTCTTGGCTCTCTCGGTCATTTATTTCGCTTTTCTAGTTCCATCTATTAATTATGTGATTGCGTTTAGTAAGTAAAATCGTTGTACATATTAATTTGATTTCAGATCGAATAAACTTGCTGTTATACGATTGCGAGTTATTCTTCGGTTTGGATTCTTCGTTCTCTATCGTCGGAACAATTATCAAGCGCCTTCCCCCGAGTAAGCGCCCAGCCTCTCGGCCAAAATAGCAAATAAACGCCCGTCTCATTGGCAAATAAGCGCCCTCCCTCCCCTCCCCCTCACTTTCTTAAATAGTAGAGATACAAGGAGAACATGTTTGTATGGTCACTTTATTTATCATCTTTTAAGCATCAACTACACCTGCATCAGTACATGTAGGAAAATTGTCTATTTTTCTTTAAGTCAATTCCAGTTATCTCTACCTCGATGAGCTTGCAGAGATCTTTTATGTGCATGGTCCATACTAAAGTTATAGTTCATTGAAAGAAAAATTTAATAAGCGGCCCCCTCGAATAAGCACCCTCCCTTGACGCCCTCCTTCGAGTAAACGCCTCCCTTTATAGTCGACATTTTAAAAAAGCGCCCGGGTCGTTATTCGAGGTAATACGGTACTTTCTTTTAAAATAATTATTATTTTCATGTTCCGGGATATTCCATGTTCCTGGTTTTATCGACGGCCGTCGTTTAAGGAAGGTCGTCTCTTACGAGAAGTCACACCACATGGACCAACACTTTGAGGATTTACCATAGAAATTGAAACACATATTGTTACTCTATTAAGCCATAAATAAAAATGAGTACTCAATTAAAATTTTTGTTTGACTTTCAGCGCAGTAACAATATATATATAAAAAATTGAATTTCCTCAAATGTAAAACGGTTTGAAATTTTATGTCTGAGTAACTTTGTTTTCGCCTGGGAAATAATTTTTTGTGGTCAAAATAAATAGAGAATTTATATCGTGACATTATCAGAGTGTGCCGACCACTTACCAGTCATGTCGCATTGTCGGTGTTATTTCTTTAAATCTCCTCCTTACCGACCTTTTCCACATCCCACATATTTCGACATATTTCCCGATTTGTTGCTCCGTGACTTTTTAATTCAGAAGCAGCTTCAAGTGACATATTTATCACTGGTCCACTGCAAAAATTTTCTGCGTTTGCGATCACTTTAAGAGACCATAATGTTGAGAGGCCTAAAACTGTTTTCAATTAGGAATTAAAAACCATAGCTGTGCCATTTTATGTCCTCTAAATGGATAAATTCGGTCATAAATCAAAGCCAATTGACAGTTTTTTAGAAAATATGGTAACCTCAACGTACCTTGCGACTTCAACGCACCCTCTGTCAGCAGAAATAAGAACATTCCGCAAGCTAACACGATGAATAGCAGAAACCGCTCAAAAGTAGTTAATCTCATAAACATGAGTTAACGCCCATCGCTTAAAATTCTCATGATCTGTTCATACTCAATGATATTTCCGATCCAAACTCCCTCCTCTCCCCTCTTAGTGCTCTGGTGCACGTTAGAATATGTTATGAGGGGTTTTCTTTCTTATGGCCATAAGTAGACGGCTACATACAACAAGATTTGTGCTATATACGTGGTATCAAAGCAGAGACCGAACGCACTCATGATATTTCAGGTTGCCAAACCAGCCTTCTTCAGGTACAATGAGAAGGTACATTGAATGGGATGTTTATGTGGTAGTATTTGTGTAATATCGGAAATACGTAAAACTACTAAAAAAAAATGCTTAATCTATTTAATTATTATTCCACGCATTGAAAACTGGGAACTGTAAGTATATGTCGCCAGAGAGAATAGCATTCTGGGCGATGAATTTTAAAGCTAGGACCACCAAGATCAATTGTTCTGCCTTTTAAAACTTATTTAAAAAGTTCCTCTGGCCTTACGGATTGAGTCTCTGTTGGAAAAGACTTTTTCGATGGGGATTAATTGTATGTCGTTAGCAGTATGGTTAGGAGAGGAGAGGAAATGTTCTGCCACTTGGTGTTACTATGGTACTAAGGTGGGGGTGATCTGTCTTCAAGTGTCGTTTGATCTCTCACGTGTATTGTAAACTTACGAAGGAAACTCGATGTTGTACACGAGAAAGTATAGACCTGCCCTTAAGCCGAGCGCGTTTAGGAGAACGTGGAGCAGCAGAAGTGGGGAACGATAGTTTTTGAGTCTTTTACAATTTGCGCTAAGTCGCCGCGATATTAATCTCTTCACTGTTTTATTTTGTGGAGAGAGGACGTTTACTATGTTAACTTCTCTACAAAGTATCAAATGATTTTGACCTAATGTTTAATCTCCAAACCTGAGCTGGGTATATGTGATATGAATTTAAAAGGTATAGCCAAACGATATGACATGACATGACAGGAGGGTCTTTGTGGCCCCCAAATCAGTAACTATAAACAACAACGGAAAAGTTAATGTTTTTTATAACAGCTATGAGTTTATTTATTCTTTTGACATCTAATTAATTAACAATGTAAAAGCAATGCTTTTAGCTGCTTGGAGACTGTAATATGTGTTGGTCTTCTTTTCATGCCACGCTGAAACAAAAAACAAAACGTTTTCGTTGGTTAACTTTTTCAACTCAAGGTGGGAATGACTTGGTTCAACACGGTTCGTATAAAACGTACTGCCAAACGTTAGCACCCATGCAAGACAATCATCCTGACCAAAAACTGCACCCCATTTTCTTGTTCGACGTTAGCAACTACGCACGGGTTCCAGTTTATATAACCCACCCTTAACGAGAGACAGTGCCACCGATTCATTCCATCCGTCGTAAACTTGTTCCCAGGTCTTACTCTTCTTTGTAATCTGGACGCCAGATTACATTTTTATAAGCCACTTAGACGATTCTGAGAGGTGGTTCAAACAAAGTCGATATGTTTCTAGGGACATAGTCACGTTACAACCAATTATTTTTATGTGTAATATTATAGTTTTTTTATTCCTCGGGACTCTTGTTCTATAACAACAGGATTGACTTAGGTCTGTCCTCTCAATCTCTTTCTGTATGAATTTCGTCCTGTTATCGTCAAAAATTTGTCATCGAAAAGTATCCTGCTAGCAGGGGTTTCTTTCTGGCAAGTCTTTTAGCGTGTATGAAGTCGTTCGCGTCTCTTATATTTCGCGTAGTCGGCGTGTTTACTTCCCCGAGAGATACGTCTGCCACTAGCCGCTTACATTTCCTGTTGAGCATGCGCTTTAGATACCTCCAAATTCTTGGAGGTAGATCACGTGTCAAACAGGTTAAAAACCGGTTTAATTTTAAACGAGTTTGTCAACTTATGCGCATCTATTTTTTACTGATTTGCTGTGCAAAAATGAGCCTGCGTAAGATTTACGTCATAATCTCTATAGTAACTTGATTAAGATCTAGCGCATGCTCAACGGGAAATGTAAGCGAATCGTGGCAGAGGTTTCTCTCGGGGACTACCCGAAATACAAGAGACGCGAACGACTTCGTACATGCTAAAAGACTTGCCAGAAAGAAACCTCTGCTAGCAGGGTATCAAAAATTGAACAGATACGTGAAAACTGACGCCAGTTTGTTTGTTTATTTCAACAGTAAGAAAAAGTGTAAAACGTGCGTTCATATGCTGAGTGGTGAGGAAGGGAGTAACATTTCATTCACAGTGACAAACCCTAAGTAGAATAATTCCATATTACATTGTAGATTTGGAAAAAAGACTCCACTCTGCTGGAAATCGGTAAAAAACAAGCAAGGCTGGTTGCACAGCAAGGAATATATATATTTGAACCAATATTTCGGGAGGCACAGCCTTCCTTCATCAGGGTGTTACATATTATGACCTTCGACGTTACAATTTAAAGAAGTTGTTGATATAATATGATACTATAATAAAGGTAAATAATACAACGGAAAATAAAAAACGTTACAGTTTGAAAATTTGAAAAATAATTAAGATGAAAAAAAAAGGAAAGGTATTATATTTCTTCTTTGCTATTGATACCTAAAGGTTCAAGGGTTTCACCTCTATAAATTAGAAAGAAATATACTGAAAACATTTCATTCACAGCGCTTGTCTTCTCGAACCCGGCATGCACTAGGAAAAATGGTTTCAGCACTTAAGCAAACCACACATTTTTTTGGATCTGCCTTTTTCCTGGGTACCTAGGACATTCAATCTTAGCAAAGCGTTTCATTGGTGATCTGTTTTTCACGCTTGTCGCAAGATTTGATGACTGAAAAGCGTGAGTTCATTTCTTACCTAACCCGCCGTTTCGTAGATTATCTCTATTTGCTGTTGGGTCAGGGCTTTGTCGTACACCTGCATGTGAGCGATTCTGCCTTTGAAGTACCTTTCATCATCAGCCTTCGCTCCCATTCTGATGTTGTCCTGTGTGGCCAGATCAAGATGCGCTCCAATGAACAGCTTCTGGACTTCGTTTCCATTAACCCACAGCTTTGCATAACCAGAACGGCCATCATAGGACGCACCAACAAACTGCCATCCGCCAGCTAGAGAATAGACTAAGCCTTCATTAAAAGAGTAATCTCGTCTGGTAAAGCGCACAAAGAGCCGACTGTTGCTGGCTACCCAAAGGTGGACTCCCCATAACCCACTTGACAAGTAGTTAAAGAGAGGTCCGTCTTGACCTTCATAGTACACCCAGCATAGCAACGTGATTGAATACCGCACGTCCAAAGGTTCACCAGCAGAGTTTTGAAATTCAATGTGGCTGTTCGCAGTTCCGTGGAATCGATAAGAACCTCCAGCGTGGCCATACGGACCGGGTGCAAAACTAACTCCAACAGCTACCCCAGCGGAAACTCTATTGTTGAACTCCTTGGTACCGAAATGTTCGGTAAGAGGAAACCAGGCAACAGGATCTGGAACTGGAACTTGACATGGGATAAAGAGAGAGCAGATTATTGACTTTAGATAATGATTCTTTTACCCAGTGTTCTTTGCGGTCAATCCGAAGGTAGCCGTTTACACGAATAACTGGTGATAACCCTGAAAACGAGGCTGTTGTTATCAGCTTATTGTAATGTATCAGAGACCACGTGGCTACAAGCGTGCTCATTCATTCATAAAACGCAATTGGTCATTAATTGATAATACGCTGTAATTAGACACTGTGGTCATCTGACATGACGCCAGAACTGAGATATCGCACGTGCTCTCGATCGAGTGAAAACCTTTGACGACTAGCTCTTCTGTAATCTTGTTCACCGTCGATACTATTAAACAACGTGACATCCTCCCCAACTGCTGATTTTAGCAACGACGATTTCATATATTTCTAATGGTCTCTGTATTTTAGGTTTCTAAGATAACTTTAAGGAGATTTTTAGTAATTTGTAAATTACTGTAATTTATTATTTGTAATTGTAGTTTTAGTTTTAGATGTACGACCTTCTAATTACTAGCTTTAACAACCATCGTGCTGAAATAGTGGATATATGTATGTAACTATAACGCTATGATCAAATGTTAGGGATTAAGCTTACGGTTAGGTTTAGGGTAAGGATAACATGAAGTCAATGCCTCAGTGGTTAGAGCTGGTTAAGAAGGTTAAACCTACACGGTTTTGCTCTGCTTTTCTTTTAAACATTATTCAGTAGAGTTGGGTGCAATTTAAACCCTTGTTGTTAGGCCATCGTAACTTGATTAGAAATAAAACACAAACAACGGAGATAAACCAGTACATTTCATATAGACTTGACGTTTATGCTAAGCAGCATACATTTTCAAAAGTGACCGTTACAATTTTTGAAAACTATTTGAATACTTTTAATATAGGGGTCTGGAACCGAGATTAAGAAAATTAATTTTGGTTTTGCCAGACGCTTAATGTCAAAATGATCCCACTTGATGTTGTGTCCAGTGGTTTTAACGTGGTCAGCAATGGCTGGTGTGATGTCATTTTTAGCGATGGCCTTGAAACGTTCAGTTTTCCTGTCGTAAAGCCTTCTTTTTGTCTTACCAATATAAAAATCAGTGCAGTCCCAGCAACCGGCCTGAGGATTAACCAGACCTTCTGTGATTGTCGAAGAACAAGCAAAACCTTTCTACGACTGTCGATGATCAATCGAACAATTTTAATGACTGCCGAGAATCAACTCGGAAATCGTTTAAAATCAACCTAAAACTGTGACGATCATTGTCGAAAATGAACCATAGACTTTCTACGATTGTTTGAAATCAACCCAAAATTGTCGCGATTGTCGAAGATGAACTTAGGCCTTCGGCTGTGATTTCTCAAAATCAATCTCTTGCTGAATTTCAACGACAGACTTTGTAACTGTTCAGGATCAACTGAAACCTTCCTGACTGATAGTTGAAGTTCAATTGAAGACTTACTACATTTCTCGATGAACAACCGATGGTTAAGAAGATTGCAAACGGTCATTCTAAGGCATCGATTGAAGAGGCTTGCCGCGACTACCGTTCACCACGCTCGGGTACCTCGTAATACTTCCGAATGGTGCACACATTTTCCAACTACTGTGGAAAGTTACCAGAATACACTGATATTTTAAGGGGGCACTCGAAAATTCCTTTGAAAAAGGAAAATTGATAAATATATTAGAAACAAATTAGTCAGTTGAGTGTAAAAAAAATCTAAAGGAAAGTTAGCCTGATTGAAAAGGAAATTTGAGTGAAGCAAAGAAAAACAAAAGTAAAAGAGTTTATTTTAGCGAAATGTCAAAATAAGGCCTTTGAGCGTTTTGGGAAACCCAACATCCATTCATACATGTGGAGAAAAGTTTTCTGCTCTTGGAAACTTCTGCTGGCGACTGAAATTCTCACTGCTTGTAAGCCAAAAGCCCCTGCTGATTCTAACTTTTTACAGAGTACTTCACTATTTTAGTGTGCCCTATTTTATGAAATTTGTCATTACAACATTAAACTTAACACTGAGATTGAACAACTTTATCAAGTCAATGCAATATTTCTTTGGGTTTAGCTGACATAAGGACGATCGTGATAATGACAGATCGCAAAATGTTGATCAATTGACTTGATGTTTGTTTAAACTGATTAACTCGTTTCTGGGGTCCAAAACTAAACAAAATTACTAAGAAGGCGATTTGAAGCAAAAATTTCCTCTACCTTCGCATGGATTTAATCTTCTCTGTTGAATTGCCTGTATTTCCTTTTGGGTCAGGGCTACGTCGTACACCTGCATCTCGGCGATTCTGCCTTTGAAGTACCTTCCATCATCAGCTTTTGCTCCCATCCTGATGTTGTTCTGTGTGGCCAGATCAAGACCAGCTCCCATGAACAGCGTCTGGACTTCATTTCCATTAATCCACAGCTTTGCATAACCAGAACCGCCGTCATAGGACGCACCAACAAACTGCCATCCGCCAGCTAGAGAATAGACTAAGCCTTCATTAAAAGAGTAATCTCGTCTGGTAAAGCGCACAAAGAGCCGACTGTTTCTGACTACCCAAAGGTGGACTCCCCATAACCCACTCGACAAGTAGTTAAAGAGAGGTCCGTCTTGACCTTCATAGTACACCCAGCATAGCATCGTGATTGAATACCGCACATCCAAAGTTCCACCTGCAGAGTTTTGAAATTCGATGTAGCTGTTTGCATTTCCGTGGAATTGGTAAGAACCACCAGCTTGGCCGTCAGGACCTGGTTCCAGACTAACCTCAGTGGGGTAACCTTCGGCAACGCGATCTTTTATCTCCTTGGTACCGTACTGGGAATTGAGAGGAAATAAGGCAGCAGGATCTGGAACTTGATAAGGTATAAAGTGAGAAGAGATTAATATGACTTCGCCATTCGCCTCTGACATTTATCGGGCAAACTAGATTTCCAAGAAGTATCCAAATTCCCGATGCCTGGTTATTCTGTTGAGGCGAGGTCCTCCGTAACTATAGAGAACACTTTATTATTGTCGGTTAAGGAACATAGCGACTATGAGATAACACTGGAACAACTGAAACACTTATGACTTCTACTATACAAACTCCAAGTTAGGTTTTAACTAACCTGCGGTTGGGCATTCTGCACCTGTTTGGGTGTAAAACAAACATAAGTTGAGATGAAAGTTGTTTATAAATCATGCCAAATTAGCGCACGGTGTTTATTTCTATCATTTTTTGGCCTTCAGTAGAAGTATTTCTTCGTACTTTTAGTGTTCAGGAAGGGAGTGTGCACTTGCTGGAAGGGTGGGGTTGTTCTGTTTTAACGCAGGAATGATGTAAATAAGTCAAGAGGAGTTTAAATAATAACAGTAATTGTACAGAGTAGACTGCAAGCTGGCTTTCTCCTCCTTATTACTTCGCGCACGTTGGATCAATAAGCGAGCGGTGTAGTCCCGAGTCGCTGGAAACACGTTAATTCATGTTGATTCTTATTATCTATGATTTTCAATCGCATGCACGGTCAGAGAAACTCTAATGCACATGTCATCGGCTTCCCCGTGGGGTCGACCCCCGGGCCAACCAGGGGGATTGTAAAATCAGGCTAGCAAACTTAAGGAATTTCCCCAGGGGTAGGGGAATCTTGCAAGACAAAGTCCCCTGGGTGAGACATCTTTCAGCAGAAAATCCCCCTGCCATCCCCCTCACAAATGAAGCGGGAAACTTTTTGAGCGCTGTCTGGGAATGACTTCAACAAATTATATTACACAACAACAACATGATATCTTTAATGCTCATCAGAAGTCCCAAAGTGACGCCAGTACCAGCGGCGCTAATACTAGTGTTGTTGACAAGAATCACAGTAAAATTTTTCAAGGAGCTCTGCTTCTTCTTCTGTAATTTGTATACATTCACCATGATAACAAATGTTGCAACTGTCACAGCAGATCATGAACCTGAAAGTAACGAAATAAAAGTAGTCAAATACTCTCTGTAAGAGGGCACTCCTGGGGTCATGTTTGAGTGCCAAGTCTGGAGGAACATCTCGTGGGAGGTTATAAGCTCCGTTTTTGTGTCTATGTGTCTGGCTTTTCATTTAATAAAGAGAATGGTCGAAAGACTATGGGCAAGAAAGGCAAGGTTCAGCTGCATATTTGTCCCATGCGTGAGACACATGTAAGGCACCATACTTTAACAATTAAGAAAATATCAGTGTCAATCCATATACCAAGTACTTCTCGTCCTCAGGTCCCTTGTATACGCAGTGTACATCCGGCTCTGGGGCTGATTGACGACTGCTGTCCCTATAAAGCATTCACTTACGTCTTAATGCTTTCTAAAGGTGCGTGTGAAACGGCCTAACTAGCTTCGTAATGAAAATGAAAACTGGCTCCCATAAAGGGCATAGAAATTGTTCCCGTCAGACTTTTAAAACTTTTCAGGGCACTAAGTTCAATGTAAGAAATGGAAAGCGGATGTACATTTACGACGGCTTTGTAACTTCAGCCTGACTTTGCTAAAAACAAAGGGAAATACCTTCATTTGGAAATATAGCCATGTGAAAAGATGAGTTCAAGATGAAAAGGATGAGCTCAGCAAGCTGTACCTTTGTTGTCGTTTTCCTTCCTGCTTCTTCTCTTCTCAGCGGCCCTCCTTGCCCCATGCTTCCTTCTTGTCTGAATGTGGCTTAGATGATCCACCCACAGCCTGACGTCCGTTTCTTTGAGGGAAGTCTCTTTTGCTAGGTTCTGAACGTCCTCATCTGTAATGTCTGCTGTTTTCTTCAGAAAATCGGCAATCACTGTTCTTGGAGGATGCACGCAACTTAAGGTTCCTTTCTCCTGTATCCACGTGTAGTTATCTTCGGGGTTCAGATAATGGCCAGAGCAAAAACCAGTGTAAGTAGTACAATCCGATTCCCAGGCTCGCTTTGGGTCTAGTATGGGTATGGGAATGTACGACAGAGGCGGCCCACCTTCAAACCAAGGAGGTTCTGAATTGGGCTTCCCATTAACGCAAACTGAATGTGGACAGTATCGTTCATAGCAAAGCAACAGCATAAATACGTAGTTATCTGGTAGATTTTACATCATATGACTGTTCCTAACAGACCAGACCTTATTGAAATAGGCATACTCTTCTGGATATTTTTTTTCGAGCTCCAGTTTCTTCTTGTTGTACCCCTGCAGAAATGTAAGGAGACGGCTTCTTCTTTCCTGGTATGTTTTAGACATTTCATTGTCAGCACCTTTGACTAAAACAATGGGATTACCAGCACACTTCGCCCCACTGACAGAATTGATGTAAACATCAGCTGCAGCGTCAAGATTTGGTTTTAAACTTTCCTCGTCGGTTCCACCATCAGCACTAAGATTTGAGCCCAGAATCGTTGACGCGATGAAGAGGTTTGAATGGCCAATAGCAAGACAGCCATTTAACTATTCTCCGCGATTCAAGTAGCTCCCCCCACTGAACCTGGATGTCAACATGGTACACAGTTTCCCAAACGTCAGGTGATATTCAGTCCACATGAACTGAAC
>JAEMWC010000024.1:1575000-1585000 GCA_016490735.1 Pachyseris speciosa
TCAGAGTGATCGGGTATTGTATCCCAGAGATATTGGAGGCTGCAAAGTGCTTCGTTTAGGCTTTCGTATTCGTAGAGCAGTCGGGTCAATTGTCGGGAATTTGTCGGAATTAACAGTCGTGACGTCACTGTTGGCGAGCTGAAAAATTGCGGGAACATTAAAAACTACAAGTGAGTCTTGAAATTAGTGTCGTTTTCTTAGCGGAAAGCGTTGTTTTTTGTGCTGCAGTAAACTGCAGCAACAATTCCAAGTGTAAAATAAGAACTTTCAAGTTTCCTCATGACCCAAAACTATGGAAAGAATGGCTCATAAGACGGCTGAAGAAGGAATCGCTTGTGCAGACCATTTGACATTCCACACCACACATGTCGTGGCAAGGAGTTCGCTAGTTCCAGCTTTCAAGCCACGAAGACTGACTTGAAAGATGATGCTGTGCCAAATTTTTTCAAGAATAAAAACGTGGAATCCGAAACAAAAATTGGCCAGGAAAGAAGCAACACCGGCAACAATTCTAGCCCGCCGAATAACGGGACGACTTCAAGCGGCAATTCCTAATCTATTCGTTTAGCGTTTGCAAAACGCAGAAAGTTAGAAGTAGGCATTTTCCATTTTGTTTGAAAAATCTGGAAGTAGAGTGATCCTTTTGCTCTCTCTGATAATTCGATCTTATATCAAGTTTGCTGGGATGTGAAGAGCTGAGACGTCCGTGCAAACAATTGATATCCTTATCAGTGGCGTACAAATCGAATTTACGTATGTACAGTAGCCGTAAATATATTTGGCCGGAGCCTTTCACTTCGCATCCTTTCGGCAAAGTAAGCGTTTGTTTACATCCAAGGAGGATGATGTTAGTGGTTGGATAATAATATCCTAGAATGCGGAGTAACTGTGTGTCCTCTTCATACGCCAACCTAGACGGGAGTTTGACCTCACGGGAACAAGTTGTCTCAGATTTATAAGCCGAAAGCTAGGCAATTGCTCCAAATTGAAAATTAATTTTGTCGCCTTAGTTTACGATGTATCGGCAAGCAGAACTTCAATTCAACTTGTTCAAAATTGGTAATGCAAGATAAAAGAACATCGCGAGTATTTTCAAAACAAAGCCGTCTTTGCATATCGGACGTGCTTAAAGGCAGGTGCTCTGTAATGTGATACTTAAGTTATAGTGCTAACATCGCAAACACCTCCGTTGCGAGAAATGTAAACCGAGTTTTTTTTTTAAGAAATTAAACAAACCTTCGTCCATCCATCCATTTTTGTGCACTGACATTTGCGGTCAGTTACCTCGAGCGTTCCCGTCGCTAGTGTTTGACAATTTACGCTACTGAATAATCAAGGTGAATCAGCTCTAGTTTTATTCGCCCGCGCATGTGACAATTTTGCTTGAATCGAATCAGGATGCAACGTTCTTGCGCGTGCTTTGTTTATAAACATTTGGTTATTTCGTAGGTCACAAGTAAATAAACTTGACAAAATGTGTTCCCTCTACTTTTTTGGCTGTTTATTTATGCACGGTTTCTTGTTCTTGTTTACTACAACTTCGTTGTCGCTCCACATGTATTCCCTTCTGATGTTACTTTCAGTTTATGGTGCGTCTTTTTACCAAGTGTTGCTGAGTTGGGGGTGCGTTTTATAGCCGAGTGTGCCTTATAACCGAAAAACTACGGTACTTTCACGTGGAAAGCTCTCTCTATTTGTTTTTACCAAACAAGATGACAGCTTCTCATGTATCCAATGGGTATAATGCCTCTTGGCAACATATCTGTATGTACTGACAGAAAAGAGTAAAAACATACTCAATCTTTATATACCATACTCTGAAACCTTGGGTGACAAAATTTTTACAACCATTTTCCTCATTTGGTTCATAAAATTCTTAGAGGCATGAATTAAATACCCTCTGGAGCTACGTAATATTTCATTTTACAGTCAAAGGACATAATAATTTATCATCTATACATGTATCTGTACAAATGGTAGAAGTAACCACATCTAGATTGGATGGAGTTTATGGGACAATGAATTATGTTAAATGTACATCATGAAAGTTATTGCAAGTAGTGTAATGATACATAAAGGTATAATAAAAGAATATCATGATACCAAATGGAAAACTTTCAGGGAGGTTGATACTGGCCATGAGATCAGATGTTTAGCATCAGTGTGCAGCCCACCCATTCACAAGCTTGCTCATTTCTAGACCAAGTTATAACTATGCTCTTTTCCCTTGCCATTTCGATACTGACATAAGCCAACTGTAGGTGAACTCCTGACATCAATCCCACATAATTCATGCATTACCCAAAATCAGAAACTTTTTCCAGACACACATACTTATCTTGGTAATGGGCTGAAAAATTTTGACAATGTTTACAAGCATACATATACATACCCATTTAGTGGCTCATTGTAAATTGGTCTTCATTCTATAGATACTGGTTATAAGTTATCTAAATAACAGCTGCGTTTGTGCACACGGCAGTAAAATTCTCATTCTCAGTAATACAGGACGTGGAATGTGGTACCTTATCAGATGACTTTGAGATTCCACGACAGCAGACACTTTCCTGCCCAGTTTGCATGGGCACACAGTATCCACAAATGCACCTGCATTTTAAGCTCAAGTCAAGATTGTAAAGAAAATTAAACATTCATTAAAAAGGCATATAAGACTTAATTACTGGCATTTTGTCAGTTACACGGATACCCCTGTTACAACGACTGTACATGTTATAGAGCCTTTGGGATTTCACGCAGTGTCATCGGAATGAAATCGAACTTTCAAAAACAGCTGCATGGTAATTATGGTATTGCATAACAATAAACAGTGAAAATGTAGAAAAAACAACAGGGAGCAGATAAAATGCGTGAAATTAAAGTGAACAGCATGCAGTTGTAATTCTACAGCGACCTTTTCATAGTATGGTGAATATTAATAAAGGAGAAACGCGGATCAAAACAACACCAGTGCATGGAAGTATGGCTTCACAGTATACCTCGAAAATACAATTAAACGCCACACAGAACAAAGCAAAGGCTTCAAGGGCGATTCCAACGTATTTACTGACCATTCTACGGCGACCTTTTACAGTATATTGAGTAAACAAACGCTCACCAATCCACTTGACCTATTCGGTCCTTGTTTACATAGTATGGAAATCTTTCCTGGAACGAGCATGTTAATAACATCTTCAAAAAGGCAAATTCTACGCTTGGGCTGCTGCGTCGTATCCTGAGTGGATGTGACCCAAAAGTAAAGGAAACAGCATATCGCACATTGGTACGTCCCAAGCTTGAATATGCATGTTCTGTGTGGAATCCTTTCACCAAACACAATATTTATCAACTTGAGATGGTTCAACATTGTGCAGCAAGATTTGTACTTAGCGATTACTCTCGCTTTAGTCATGTCACTCCAATGATTGAACAACTTGGTTGGGATTCTCTTGAAGTTCGTCGACTCTTCCTCCAAGCTAGCATGTTCTATAAGATGTTAATGAGACATGTTGGAATCGGCTTTCCTCCCGAGGTGCACGAAATTAAAAGAGCTACTAGGTTACCGAACAGTCGTCCTTTTCAGCAAATTAGTGTTTTAAATAATGTTTATAAGTATTCTTTTTATCCAAGGACGATAGTAACATGGAACAATCTACCCATTAATGATGATGTAAATAAAAATAATTTTAAGTGTATTGCTCTTGCAGCCATCAAGTTGTTTGGATAATGCTATTTATATGTGTATATAAAAACTTGTTATGTCATCTTTAAGTCGAGACAAAAGAAACTTAATTGTAATCTCTCTCTTCTTTTTGGAAATCATTCTCTGGAACAGACTAACGTAACTAAGTTTCTAGGAATATACGTGGACGAGCACCTCACTTGGAAACACCACATTAGCTATGTCTCTAAACAGATTTCTAAGTCAGTTGGTATAATATTCAGGGCCCGATTCTACCTATCAGAAAAAACCAAATTATCTCTGTACTACGCATTAATTTATCCCTATATCACCTATTGTAACTCTTCTTGGTCGTCCACGTATGTGTCCAACTTAAATAGGATTTTCATTCTGCAAAAGCGTGCTGTGCGAGCCATCACCAATTCCGATTATCGAGCACATTCTGCTCCATTGTTTGCTAAATTGGGTATCCTTGATATTTTTCAAGTGAACTCGTTTCAAATAGCCAAGTTTATGTTTTATTATCACAATCAATTGTTGCCTCCAATGTTCCTCAACTTGTTTGAGACAAGTAGTGAAATTCATAATTATAGCACCAGGACGGCTGGATGTTCCCGCCCTCACTTCTGTCTTACAAACATTAAGCAATTTACAATTCTCTTTCAAGGTCCTATGATTTAGAATTCTCTCCCTACTTCAATTACCTGTTCACTAAGTTTTCTTACCTTCAAGAAAAAAATGTTAGAATTTTTATTTAAACAATCCTGAATCTGTCATGCCGCACTCACACAGCACCAAATTATACTTATATATTATCCTTCGAGGTGGCCTCTTCTATAAGCCTTGTGGTTTCCTGAGGTCTCCTCGCCACTAACTTAGGTGTATTAAAAGTTGATATTGTGAAAATGGCAAATAAATAAATAAATAAATAAATATAATTGTACTTACCATATGTATTATATTTTCCTATTTTACCATTTTTATACTGTTGTATCTATTTACTTACCAATTTAGTTTATTCATAATTGTTTATATTTAATTTTATTCCTACGCATATTTTACTTTAAACTCCTAGTATAGTTATTACTGTTTTAGGAGTAAATTCATTAAAGATTAAAGATATTCCTTGCAGTCCAGCAAACGAGTCATCGGAGGTTCGAACATACCGGATTCCGTTGCCATTAATTGGTTCATACTAGGACGACTCTACGTTAAAAACCACATGTTCGACTTCCTCGGCCTTTTTCGAAGAGAGAACGAAAGGTTAAAACGAAGAACTTTACGACAGATCGCAAAGAATACTTACAGCACTCATCGAGCTCCTCATCTACTCGCCAATAGTGGCGTCACAACAACACGTGCTTGTTCCCATTCCTTCCATGTCAAGCGCGCGGCCATTTCAGAAACGTTTTCGTTTGTACTTCGGATATTTCCGTACTCCCAGTTGTTTTACTCTCTTAGAAGCTCAGATAGGACAATTTCTACGTGATTTTGTATTCAAGTAGTCCTTTTTAGTGTTTGTTCACTTTGAAATGACACGAAGAAAAGGTTTCGAAATTTTGGTTCATTTGACCGTTAACATTACAAACACAATCTATTCCTTCATTTCACTAACAATAAAATATTCACGTGAGATCTGTATGGGCATTACAATGGCTCTCCTTCCAGCTTGCGATTGTAAACACCCATATAGATCCCCCCCCCCCCCCCCATATTCTATCTACTATGTAAACCTTTTTTAGCCAAGTAATACTCTCTTCATTAATAAATCTGATCTTGATGAAAACAAAAGTGACAACAAAAGCAAACAACAAAGGAAGTTTAAGTTTTCAACTGACTGTATTTTTTTCAGGCAATGAATCACACACCAAAAACAACTTGTTTCTGTCGTTTGCCTCGCCAAATACTTAACACCTATGCATCTATCATCGTCAAGCTGAAGGTTAGGGATGGGGGGCCACTCCAGGGGAATTTGACAATTAATTTAAAGAGCTTTTGATATCAACTTCCCCACTCCTAAGCACAACTTAAACAAATTCTGGCCCCTGGGAAACATCAGTTGCAAAAACGCCAACAGCATTTACCTCATCTTTAACGATCACACGGAGCCTAGCCTTGTCCTTGATTACGGTGACATTTTCCACATCGATAAATTATTGCCATTCTTTGTCGAAATATTGTAGCATTACCCGCTCAGCTCTGATCTCAAAAGTTTGTTCAATAAGGTTGACTGCAGATCCTAAGCTGGCATCACGTGAAAGGGCCACCACTTTCCTGGATTTTTCAAATTCAACAAGAACCAAAAGAGTTTGACAGTTCCATTTTGAATGATTAATCATGTGTGCAAAACAGATCAGAAAAATCACGACAAAGCAAAAGTTATGCAAAACATTAATACAATGAACAAGAGAGAAAGCAATGAAGTATACACTGCCGGGATTAAAGATAAATGATGGCCTTTTAAAACAAGTGATTCAACCAGGTTTTCTCACCGTCATTTCCTCCATTGTGCTACAAAACCGAAAGAACGCAGAGGAGATTCCTAAAGTTGTCTGGGTATTTTACAAGATGGCGGAACACTCGTTTCCAGACCCTGTCCGTTTTTTCAAGATGGCGGCAAAACTGTTCCTAGGCTTCAAATGAGTCTTTTTTTTATTGCTAAATTCACAATTTTCAGCCCCATGTATGGGTTAAGAAAAGTGTCAAATCCCCGTCATATCCCCGTGGTTGCTTTTCTGTGATTTTACAAACTTGTGAATTCCCCCTCCCCCTAATCTTTGATCGTAAAACAATGTCGAGATTTTTCCCTACCCTCGGGCAAAGAATCCCATCAATCTCCTTGTATTCCCCCACATATCTCCGTGGTTGTCCCGGGGTCGACCCCACGGGAAAGCCAATGACATGTGCAAAAATTTGAAAATTTCTTTTAATGAAGGAGATTAAGACTTAGATAGAAGCAGCATTTTGTAGCTGAGAATAGATCTCTCTTGAAAATTACTCGTCAGCTGAAAAAGCAAATTGTGCGGGTACGACGTTAACGGGAGTGTTTGATTTTCACGGGTCGCGTGTCGCGGGTGAATTGTCGCGTGTCGCGGGTAAGTCTGTGTGTGTAGAAGACTAATTTGTTCAGGATCAGCCTTAGACGTCAGTAAATTTTCTATAAACAAAAGTTTATCACCCGGTATAAAATAGTTTCGCAGAGTACAACAAGCTCATTGAAGTCAATGTAAACCTTTAGGGGTGCCTTTGGAAAATTGCAACTGTGCGCAAGCGTTCAAACGAAAAACTGACAATGTTTGCTCAACCGAATTAATAGCCCTTGCGTTACTAGGGACATCCAAACAAACTGGACTATATCACTCAGGAGAAAATAGGCTAACAAACTGTGTGAGGCGTTTACGGTATTGCGATTGGTTCCTGAGAAACTCCATTGTAAAGTTGGCCAATAGAATTTTTTCTATGTGTGTCACGCGCTTGGACGCCACGGGAAAAATATTTCGAATTTGTAAAAGCCTCGTACAATTTGGTGCGGTAACGTGTGAAGAACATTTTCGCTAAATTCCGTTAAAATCTGATAAATGTAGCTTAAGATTAATTGGTTCGACTGGAGGAATACACGCAAAAATAGATCCCGAGATTTTGTCCTCCAAATATTTGCACAGTTTTCACATCTTATTGGAGGTGCATGGTGCCAAAGCGGTAACACCGCCGACCAATAGAGGACAATTGAGGAACTCTCAAAAGAGGATAAGTGACAAACTAGCTTCACTCAATCGCGGGAAAGTTGATTCCACGTTCAGACGGAGTGTTCTTATGGTTATTATCGGAAGGAATACGTTTGGTGAACTAACGTCTGGAAATCGGTTCGAATGTTGATGCAAACAAAATATGCAATTCGAAATCCCGGGTGAAGTTTCGCCCATTTATTAACTGCTCCAAAATGCCAATTTTTTTTTAGCTTTTCTCGCCTTCGTTTACCCATTTTGTAAATTTTCTTTTGCCAATCGCAACATTAATTAATTAATTAATTAATTATTCTTCTTACTAAACAGCGCAAAACTCAAATTTTGAAAAGTTTGTCCCCGAAGAATTACAGTAACCTTTTAACTTACAACGTTTAATAATTTTAATTTGAATATTGATGTGTAATGTATTCTCCCCTGCAATTCTTTTGCGACGTAGACAAGGCTTCTTTGCAACCTTTTCAACAGACTGAACGGTGACAATTCGATGGCAACTTTATGAAAGTCTTATTTTCAGTCGAGTATCATTCGCCGGGCTTAGAAGTGACCTTCTGTGGTAAAAAAGATCGGGAAATATTAAATAGTTCTTCAAGAAACTAAACAGAGTGCTTACTTTTTGAATTCAGGATTGACGGGTACAAAAAGAGAGGGAATGCTGAACAGCGAGCTTGGAAGCTTAGAACGAGCTCTTTAAGTGCCTTGCAACGTCTTAAACCTGAGCTGCTCAGAATAATAATAATATGAAACGAACATAGGGTGGGTTAGGTTGGAAAGTTGACTGTGCAGCATGGGGTGGAGTGATAAAGATTGTTGTTGTTGTTGTTGTTGTAGAATGACTAGGATGAATAGGAGAGACACTATAGTATATTTCTATAATGACAGCCGCCCCACAAGCTATTGGAACTTGGTCAAAGACGTCAAATTAAGAACAGTTTAAAAGTACGTATTCAGTTTATTTCTTTTTAAAACACAGGTAAGTGGCTGTTGCATGTAGAGAGTGGTCGTGAGTGTATCCGCTGGGAGAAAAAAGAGGCGGACGTCGAGATGTGACCGTTGTTCCACTTTATCAAGTGTATAATCTAATTAAGGCGAGGTACACCTCAACACCGTTTTCAGGTCGCTTAACATTGATTTAATGTTAATATAGCACCCCATTTAAACCAGCCTTTGCTGAACTGGAAACATTCTGCCAAAATATTTGTTCAAATGAATAAATAAATAAATAAGTAAATAAATTAATTAATAAATAAATAACTCGTTCGTGTTTCAAGCAATCAAAAATCATTATGCTCATTACACGAAGCTATGTTGTGGGATATTTTGTGAATTGTTTGGTGATTGTTGGATATATTTAGGAAGAAATAATTTTTCTCAAAGGATTAGTTACATTTAGGGAAATAGAGAATGTTGAAGATTTAATGAAGGTTCAAAACTGGGTGCGGTGCGACATATGAAATAAATAATACATGAACTGTGGAAATGAAATCAAATGAAGAATGATCCTCGCAGTTGTGAACGCAATTTATGCAATTGCGAAAAGAAGCCTGAAAAAAATTCAGGATTTCAAAGGGTATTGAACCCGTGACCTCGCGATTACCGGTGCAACTGAGCTATGAAGCCACTGACGTTAGGAGCAGGTCAATTGTGGGTTCATGTATTTTCTTATGGACTGCGCTTGACGCATTGTTCTTTTCATGTTGGGAGTTTACACGTGCGTATGTGCTTTTTTGGTTGCATCTCATTAGCGAGAGTATTTATTCTACGCGTATCAGAATTTTCATTATCCAGCTATCGCTCCTCTCAGTACTTCTTGGCGGTGGATTTTATTATTTTAAGAGAATCTTTTTCAATTAATTTTTCTTTATGTTTTCTTTTGCTGCAAGGCCGTCGACAGCCTCATCCACGGGACATATGTTTCACATGTGGATGGCCAGGTCACTGGAGTAAAACCTGCAATGTCCCCCCTTACAAGTATAAGCAACCAAGCCAGCTCAAGCCTAGGCTCGATTTCCGCCGCTCACTCGGGTCCGGGCTTTCCTCCCCGAGAGAGAACGGCTGGACGCCTGACCCAGCGACCTTGTCTGTAATTTATGCGTCTCAGATGTCACCGGATGTGAAATCAGACTCCAAATGTTCCTTATTTAAGCCATGTTACCAGCAATACAAGCATAAGCATAAGCATAAGCATAAGCATAAACGCAAGGTTTTGATATTCTTATGCTTATGTTTATGCTTATGTCACGGCTGTCCTCACCGGTGCATAAGCTTATGCTTGCGTCGCTAGTGAGGACCAGGCTCTTATTTCGCGCGCAAATACGCAATGTTGTAATGGATGGCGAATGTGCAAGCGAGGATACACCCAAAAAATTTCAAACGAATACTGGATGCGTATTCTGTGTCTGTGAGCTTCCTGACTCTAGGAAGAAAACTAGATCAAATGGAAAGTGTCTGATTTGCGAAACAGAATTTGCAACATAATGGGATGTCCCTCTCTCGAGTGTAAACATGGACAGTTACCATCTGCAACGAGCGCTGCTATCGAGATGTTAAGCGCCTTGAAAAGATCCGAGAGGAGATT